>CM072515.1:80362182-80377182 GCA_036898135.1 Oncomelania hupensis
TCGCTGGGCTCATATAATAGGATAGATTTCCAGAAACACGTCAAGCTTGCAGCTGTGAAATTAAAGTTCAGACCGGGTTCAAATTTCAGTCCTTTTTTTTTTTAAGCATCCAATAGAAACGGAATTGTAAATGTAGTTGCAAATCCAGTTTCAACAATGAATGTCTCGATGTTATTGGTGGTCAACGTTCCGTTGTATCCAATCAGATGGCAGGTGGCAAACAAAACTGACCTACATCGCTCGGGCAGACGACTTTCAAGGACTGAGAAGCACGAGCGAAGAAGTCATGGACAGAATGAAATAACAAGCAATCCACGTTCCATGCCCCGTACCGAACACTATAGGTGTCATTACACTCCTTCCTCTCTTCCCTTTTATTCCCTCTTCTTTGCCATTTTCTTCCTTCTTGCTTTCATTTTGTCTCTTCTAGTCTTCGTTTGTGAACTCGTCTACCCCATACCTCCATCCTCCCACCCCCATTTTGCTCGCTGTTGCCTTCCACTGTGTGTCCTTCTAGGCTTCATTTTCTTCTTTCTTCACTCCACTTTATTTTTGTCTCGCCTTTCATTGTATCCTGTCTTGCCTTCATTGTATCCTGTCTTGCCTTCATGCTGTTCCTTCTCGTCTTCTGCCAATGGAGAGAGTGGGGGTGTAGGTGTGGGAGAAATTTCAATCAGTCTCGCTCACAACTCACTCACAGAAGCGTGAAAGTCGCTCTGCCTGTCTGTGTGCCCTGTAACGATCGTACAACATTCTGCCGGGCTCGAGCAATTCTCTCCCCTACAGTCTATACGCGCATACACACACAGTCAGGTACAAATAGTCACACACACAGAGTCACACATACACACGCATACACACAGCCAGATATAAATCGACACACATTCGCGCGCGCGCACACACACATACACACACAGAAACACAAAATATAGGCTTACACACACCCACACCCATACATATGTGACGATTTCTATAAAATATTCAATGATAAAGTGTTAAAATGTTAACTTGTGTGCACTTTGATGTACCTTTATTGGTCAAAAGGTTAGTTCAAATGCCATTTTTATTTCAGTTTGAAATAGGCTATACATTGTGTGTGTGAGTGAGAGAGAGTGTGTGGGTGTGTGTGGGTGTGTGTGTGAAAGTGTGTGTGTGCGTGCGCGTGTGTGTATGTGTGTGCGCGCGCTCGTTTTTGTGTATGCAAATATACGTGCGTATTCAAATGCATGAATCTGAATGTATGTACTCCCACTGCCCAAGAACATCAATCCCAAGCAGCCTAATGATTTCAGGCCAGTTGCTTTGACCTCCTTAGTTATGAAAACCCTGGAAAAAATTATTAAAAGTTTTATTCTGTCAGCCATTGAACCCAGCCTTGATCCTCTTCAGTTTGCCTATAGAGCAGGTAGGGGTGTGGAGGATGCCAAGCTGTTCATTTTGAATACTATATACAAACACCTGGAAAAACCAAAGGCACATGCTAGAATACTTTTTGCAGATTTTTCTTCTGCATTCAATACCATGCAACCTCATATTCTGATTCAAAGATTGATTGATGATTTTGAATTACCTCACCAGCTTGTACTGTGGATTTTGGAATTTTTGACTTTTAGAGAACAAAGAGTTTTTGTTAATGAATTGTACTCTGATAAAAAGGTTACATGTACAGGCTCCCCTCAAGGTTGTGTGTTGTCTCCCATTCTTTTCATCATGTACACTGACAGTTGTAGAAGTGGCTCTGATGGTAATTACATTGTAAAATACTCAGATGATTCGGCTTTGTTGTCCCTGTTGAGTGGTTCGGAGAATGGCCACGGTGATTCTTTGCCTACTTTTGTAGACTGGTGTGATGACAATTATTTGGAAATGAATGTTTCTAAGACCAAAGAACTTATTGTTGATTTCAGAAGAGATAGAGATGATGTTGCTGTAAGTACAATCCATGGTGAAAATATTGAAGTGGTAGAGACCTACAAATACCTTGGTACAATTTTTGATAATAAGCTAAAATGGGATGCCAATACTGAAGCGATTGTCAAGCGGGGGCAGCAGAGAGTATACCTTCTCAGAAAACTCAACTCTTTTTCAGTAGACAAAAAAATACTTAGTCTGTTTTACCAGTCTTTCATTGAGAGTCTTTTGACTTTTTCATTCATATGCTGGTTTCCTAGTCTGTCAGTTAGAGATAGAAATAGTCTCTACAGCATTGTGAAAACGTGTTCCAAAATTACCGGTGATGAGCAGAGGAACCTATCTGCCTTCTGTAATCAGCAAATCGCAAGGAAAGCTAAACAGATTGTCAGTAAACCGGAACATATTTTGGCCGATGAGTTTGTACTTCTGCCTTCCAAACGTCGTTTTGCTCAACCCATTTCAAAAACTAAAAGATATTCAAACTCATTTGTACCCTCTGCTGTCCGCCTTCTCAACGCCTATACAATGTAATAAAAGTTTGTTTTTTTTTTGTTTTTTTTTAAATGTATTATTGATTTTATTGATTATGTGTCTTTATAGACAATGCATATAAGCTGCAGTGTGAGTGGTTGAGTGTGGGTATAATTCCAGAGAGAGCGAGGAGATTTTTGCTGTTAGAAACTATTATCTGTGATATTTGTTTTACAGTTTTATAGGTTATATTTTATTTTATAGTTTACTTATGCATTTAACAGCACATTTACTTATTGATTGGGAGTACTCTCCGTGTGCACGTAAGGTCAGTTTTAATTTTTATTCTTATTCTTACTGGTTATTTCTGCGGCAACGCTGCCTTTGTAATCGTATTGCCCAGCTTGAGAGGAATGAAGTTGTGTGGCATTGTTTTGTGCTGTATTGTGTTGTGTTGTATTGTGTTGTATTGTGTTGTATTGTATGGTATTGGATTGTATTGCTGGGATGTACATCTTGTACTGTAGCTTCTGCGGAGAAACTATTATCTATCAACAACCAGACGCCAGTAACCACTCTGCTTTGTGAGTACTTGTAAACCAAAAACAATGCTGCTTGAGTACTTGTATATACCAAACAACGCCAGTAAGTCACTCTCTGCTGTTTGTGAGTACTTGTATATCAAACAACACGCCAGTAAGCCACTCTGTCTTTGTGAGTACTTGTAATCAAACAACGCCCAGTAACCACTCTCTGCTTGTTGTGAGTACTGTGCCATACAAACGCACGTTGCATTGTATCTGCTTATACCAAACAACAGTCCAGTAGACACAACGCTGCTTGTTGACTTGCATACCACCAAACAACAGCCAGTAAGCCACTCTCGTTGATTGTATACCAAACCAAACAAAAACAACTCTTGCTTTGTGAGTACTTGTATACCAAACAACGCCAAGTAAGCCACTCTCTGCTTTTGAGTCCTTGTATAACCCAAACCACGTTGTGAGTAACTTGTATACCAAACAACGCCTTGTATACCAAACAACGCCAGTAAGTCACTCACTGCTTTGTGAGTACTTGTATACCAAACAACGCCAGTAAGCCACTCGTTGTGAGTACTTGTATACCAAACAACGCCAGTAAGCCACTCGTTGCTTTGTGAGTACTTGTATACCAAACAACGCCAGTAAGCCACTCGTTGTGAGTACTTGTATACCAAACAACGCCAGTAAGCCACTCGTTGTGAGTACTTGTATACCAAACAACGCCAGTAAGCCACTCTTTGTGAGTACTTGTATACCAAACAACGCCAGTAAGCCACTCTTTGTGAATACTTGTATACCAAACAACGCCAGTAAGCCACTCTTTGTGAATACTTGTATACCAAACAACGCCAGTAAGCCACTCTTTGTGAGTACTTGTATACCAAACAACGCCAGTAAGCCACTCTTTGTGAATACCTGTATACCAAACAACGCCAGTAAGCCACTCGTTGTGAGTACTTGTATACCAAACAACGCCAGTAAGTCACTCGTTGTGAGTACTTGTATACCAAACAACGCCAGTAAGCCACTCGTTGTGAATACTTGCATAACAAACAACGCCAGTAAGCCACTCGTTGTGAGTACTTGTATACCAAACAACGCCAGTAAGCCACTCGTTGTGAGTACTTGCATAACAAACAACGCCAGTAAGTCACTCGTTGTGAGTACTTGTATACCAAACAACGCCAGTAAGCCACTCGCTGTGAGTACTTGTATACCAAACAACGCCAGTAAGCCACTCGTTGTGAGTACTTGTATACCAAACAACGCCAGTAAGCCACTCGTTGTGAGTACTTGTATACCAAACAACGCCAGTAAGCCACTCGTTGTGAGTACTTGTATACCAAACAACGCCAGTAAGCCACTCACTGCTTTGTGAGTACTTGTATACCACACAACGCCAGTAAGCCACTCGTTGTGAGTACTTGTATACCAAACAACGCCAGTAAGCCACTCGTTGTGAGTACTTGTATACCAAACAACGCCAGTAAGCCACTCGTTGTGAGTACTTGTATACCAAACAACGCCAGTAAGCCACTCGTTGTGAGTACTTGTATACCAAACAACGCCAGTAAGCCACTCGTTGTGAGTACTTGTATACCAAACAACGCCAATAAGCCACTCGTTGCTTTGTGAGTACTTGTATACCAAACAACGCCAGTAAGCCACTCGCTGCTTTGTGAGTACTTGTATACCAAACAACGCCAGTAAGCCACTCGCTGTGAGTACTTGTATACCAAACAACGCCAGTAAGCCACTCGTTGTGAGTACTTGTATACCAAACAACGCCAGTAAGCCACTCGTTGTGAATACTTGTATACCAAACAACGCCAGTAAGCCACTCGTTGTGAATACTTGTATACCAAACAACGCCAGTAAGCCACTCTTTGTGAGTACTTGTATACCAAACAACGCCAGTAAGCCACTCGTTGCTTTGTGAGTACTTGTATACCAAACAACGCCAGTGTCGCGATACAAGCGCCTACTCTACGCATCCTCGATAATCTGCTATAAGTCCAGACAATGTGTCATAGACAGTACGTCATAGACAGTGACGATAATAATATTGTTTTCGGAATGACGCAGTATGCGACATTGTTTTTATTTAGTGTAGTTCAATTTTAGATTATTGTTACCATAGACAATTTGTATACTATCCTTTCGATTGGCTGGATGTGGGAAATATCGTTAAGAAAAACCATTCGAGCGACCATCTTGGAGGGCAAGGAACGTATGTTTACGCCAGACCACTATTTCGGATTACTGAGGTCATAAAGTTGGTTCGAAAAGCTCGTCTCACCCTAAACAACACGTGTCGTAGACACCACAAACGAATCCTGAGCTGGTAAGTTACGATTCGATGTGTGAAGCTGGGAAATGGGTAGTCTTGTGCTTGTGTCCATTGCGCCATGCGAATCATTCATCGTCCTTCATCAAGGTGATTCGTTATTATTCTTCAATGTATGCAAATTGTATGATAATAGTTATTTTACCATGTTGTTCTCATTTCATATAAATTCTTCAGCGCGTGAAGTTTATATGGTGATAGTTAATTTAACATGTTTAGCTTAGTTCATAAAGAATGTTGGTGCATTCTTAAACATTGGAACAGTGTGGATGAACAGCGAGGAAAGAACATTATTATGTTTTGAGAATAAGATACAATAACCCGTGAATATGCAGGGTTCTTATTCAGACAACGTCAACGGCGTTCCTCGCTGGTCATTCAACAGGATACAGATTGTGTATTTAGTCCCTGTTAATTTGTCTGTGCGCAGGGAAAGGATTTTTGTTTTTTGCTTCCTTCTTCATAATATTTTCGACTGTCGGATTCCTGATATGATCGTTTAACCTACTTCCACCCTCAACGCTTATTCTTCTGATGACATGGAGCTCGTCATATCCCTGATGTCCATGTGAAGCCAGCTGGACGATAATCCTTTTGGTCAAACGTGAGGACAGAATTAAGTTAAACAAAAGAGACAATTCTTCTTCTCCATCAGGGAATCCACGTCAGATAAGTGACAATTTTAATCAACAGTGAAATTCTTTAGAACCATGATTTCACGGGTTTTTGTATCACATCATATGAAATAAATATCATCAACCATCAACCAGTGGTATTCTTTTTTAGTTGTAAAAAAGCAAACAGGACGAATGAATAGCCAATAATTTCTTTTATTCTTTATTTTCTATTTCTCGACATCACTTTCTTGTTTCTTATCGATTTTTAGGCATAATACAAAGAGGAAATTGATTCTATTTATATAAAATTCTTTCAACTGTTCATTCATCTTTTAACATCTATATATATATTAATATAAAATATATATATAACGCGACAATGGGGGCTCGTCTCGTGATAGTTGGAGTCACAATCACTTTTTAAGTCGTGTTACCACTGGTGGTGATGATATTTACTACATTGTACATGTAAATTATCATTGTATCATTCATTTGTTCAACGCGGGAGGTTGGCGGGAGCCGCTCTTACAAATGGGCGGACTTATGGACTACCCTACCAACCAATGTAACATCAGCTTCCCACGTCGATCATAATTTACCAGTTATATTTACAGATATAATTAGGTTGCATATTTATAACCTTATGCAAACGACTCCCAGTACGTGTTGTCAATCAAATGTTCAGCAGTAATTTCGGGTATTACATGCTGTAAAAGAATAGGCAGAACGGTGGTCTATTTTAGTATCTCAGTCTTAACCGATTGAGTGGTTGAAGCTAATATTGGAATCCTATAGCATTTGTTGTTATAGTGAATCCGGAGACACGAGGACCTGTGTCAATATTAGAAGGAGAGAGATAACAAGTTATAATTTAGTACAAAGACTAAATAACTTGTTGACCTACTAGTCACCTTTGAAGGTAAGGTAAATGTTCTATGTTCAACGGACCGAACAGTAGACAGACAGTAGCGTCGCGCTTAATAGATCAGTGATAAACGGAATAATCACACAGGATCATTAAGTCAGTTTTGTAGCCTAACATTTCTGTTCGCCGAAGTAAGAGCGACATAGAAAATTAGAAGAATACTCGTAGTGAGAGAGTATTAGCAGAAGGGTCTGGTAAATTCATCCGCCACAAAGGAACGGACCGCGAGTTATACTAGAGTGTATTTTATAATTTATAAATATACACACAGTAAATCCCTGAGACACAGGTGTATCATCCAGGGTGGATTGTATCTGTGTGGCAATCAAATAAGGCCACGTACAGTTGATCTTATTAGGCGAATCAAGGTAAAGGTAGCAGGATAACTTTTGTGAATTTGATAAGTTTAGCTACTGGATTCGAGCCTAGACAGTGACACGTTATCACAATTCTAATTACATTACAAGAATGAATTAGAATCTTTGAGTTCGAAGTAGAACTGGTGTTAACAAGAGGGTGCCATTGCCGGATACACAAAACTCTTCTTTTCAAGTTCTTGGTTTTATGCTGTTAATACGCGAATAGCAAATAACAGAATTTGCAGTAAAAGCGTATAGTTATAACGAATCCATTGGGGTTGTTCGAAGATATTTCAAAGAGTTGCCATTTTTGTATTTTTTTTTCCTCCTCGGGAAAATAACGTCATTGACGTGACGTAATCGGTGTGACGAAATCGGAACTTTTCGAACGCTAATTTATTCTTTCCTGTCGTATTACATTTTTGGAATTCGTAAATGACGACTCGTGCTCAAGCGAAAGCAATGGAAGCCAACGATCCTTTCTTAAAGTTTAAGGCCGAAGGAGAAGCGTTGGGGTTGTCGGGTCCAGATCTTGTCAATTACGTCAAGGAAGAGAAAACGCGTTTAGCTCAAGCTGAAGCTGAAGAAAGAAAGCAACAAGCTGAAGCTGAAGAAAGAAAACGACAAGCTGAAGCTGAAGCTGAAGAAAGAAAGCGACAAGCTGAAGTTGAAGCTGAAGAAAGGAAGCGTCAAGCTGAAATCGATGAAAGGAAACATAAAGCAACATTGGAATATGAATTAGAACTCGAACGAATACGTCACGTGAACAGTGACAACACCAACGACAATGCTGCCGATCCGTCGGATTCTCGTTCATCACAGTTTTATCAGGAAAAACTGAAGATAAAACTACCTTTTCTGGAAGACAAAGATGATCTGGAAGATTATCTACGCACATTTGAGAGAACGGCTAAGATTCAAGAATGGCCAATTAATCAATGGGCTCCTCGCCTAGGCACCTTGCTAAAAGGGAAAGCGAGGGAAGTCTACTCTATGTTGAATGATGCTGATGCCGGCGATTACGGAACATTACGGCGATCATTATTGTTCCGATTCCAGCTGACGGCAGAAGAATATCGAAAAAAATTTCGAGATGCCAGAAGACAGCAAGGAGAATCAACACAAGAGTACGCTACCAAGTTAGATCTCTGGTTATCCAGATGGCAGGAACTTGCAGGGAAAGATAACACATATGACGATCTGCGTGATTTGATACTGCAAGAAAAGTTTCTTAGTGGGATACCGTTTGATCAAGCGCGTTTTGTCAGAGAAAAGGAGCCGGAAACGATGGGCGATGCAATAAGATTTGCTTTAACCTACGAATCAGCAAAGCAAGCCACTATGTCTGATCATGAAAGACCCAGGAATAGATTCGAAGATAGACTCAAGCATAGTAGAAGGAAAGAAGATGAGGAAGGAGATAAAAAGAAGGTGGAGGTAACGCAGAAGCAGCTCCACAACGTCAGGACAAGGAGGCCTGAAGTAACCTGCTATACTTGTAACCAGCAAGGTCATGTGGCGAGACAATGCCCAAAAGGAGGGAAAGAAAACAAAGCAGCCGCCGCAATAGCTGGAAGTATGAGGCAGGATGATGTACAGAGTCACGGCAAGCTCTGTTCATTATGTACGGCGATACCGTTCTCGCCAGAGTGCCAAGTAGAAGTAGAAGGAAAGCAAGCGACGGCATTGCGCGACACGGGAGCGTCGATCACCATCGTCGATTCCAGTCTCGTACCCGAGCGATGTTTGTCAGGAGAGACCATTGAGATAGTGATGGCCTCGTCGCCTGCAAAGTTAACACTACCAATTGCGACGGTACACATGAACACACCATTCTTTGAAGGGAAGACCGTTGTGGCCGTTATGAAGCAACCGGTAGAGCAAGTTCTTGTAGGGAACTACCGTAAGTCTGAGGATGGGAACCTGACGCCTGTTCCAGTTTACGCTATTCGAGAAGTGTGCGCAGCAATGCAAACTAGAGCTTCCGTGGGGAAAACAGATAAAACATTGAAAACATCCAATTCTCTGCTCGGGGATGTCACTCCAGTGGAGTTGGGACAAGCTCAGAAGGAGGATCCAACCCTGGAGAAAGCAAGGAAGCTAGCTGACAGTGAGAACAAGCATGGAAAAGGAGGGCGCAAATCAACTTCTAAAACCACCTACAGCTGGAGAAAGGGAATTTTGTACCGTTCTTTTCTCCAAAACGGTAAAGAGACCAAACAAATTGTTGTCCCAAAGAAATATCGCAACGAAGTGTTACGATTGGCCCATGACACGCCGATGTCAGGACACCTGGGTGTAACCAAAACCAGGAAGAGAATCTGGAACGATTTCGTATGGCCCGGAATCTGCGGAGACATCAGACGCTATTGCGCGTCATGTGACATATGCCAAAGGACGTCACCGAAGGGTCAAGTTCGGAAACTGCCGTTGGGCAAGATGCCAATAATCCACACACCTTTTGATCGTGTGGCGGTGGATATAATCGGACCTATCTTACCAGCGTCCGACAGGGGGCACCGCTATATAATCACCATGGTGGACTATGCTACACGCTACGTCGAAGCCAAGCCATTAAAATCCATCAAAGCCGAAGATGTGGCCGAATCATTGTGGGAAATGTGGACTCGCTTAGGTATTCCGAGAGAGATTCTGACAGACAACGGATCTCAATTTATAGGATCCCTAGCTGACGAAGTGAACAGGCTATTGAGTGTGAAAGGCCTGAGGACCACACCAAGACACGCACAATGCAACGGGTTGGTGGAACGTTTCAATGGTACCATCAAAAGTATGCTGAAACATCTTTGTCAAGAACAACCAAAAGAATGGGACAGGTTTATTCCTGCACTTCTATTTGCTATCAGAGAAGTACCGCAAGAATCACTACAATTCTCTCCCTTTGAGCTTCTTTATGGACGAACTGTACGAGGACCGTTACAGATTCTGAAAGAGCTCTGGACACAGGAAGAACAGACGGAAGAAACTAGGACCACATTTCAGTATGTGATCGACCTCCGGAACAGAATTGAAGAAACCTGTAAAATCGCCAGAGAAAATCTTGGAAAAGCAAGCGCTAAACACGCGAAACATTTCAACATGAAAGCAAAAGCACGAAAATTCAACGTTGGAGATAAAGTTCTCATGCTTGTTTCTGATAAAGCCAACAAACTGCAGATGCTATGGAAAGGTCCCTATGTTGTCACTGACCGCATCAATGAATGTGACTACAAGATTGCAGTAGGAGACAATGAGAAGATTTACCATGCTAATGCACTGAAACTGTACGTTGAAAGAGAAAAGCAAGTGGAAACTCATATCGTCGCCGTTGTGATGATCGACGAACATGAACAGAAAGATACCACTGGAACAAAAGATAGCATACCTGTGATTCAGCTGGAAAATACCCAAGGACCAGCAGATGTTCATTTGTCCGACAAACTGACAGAAAAGCAAAGAACAGAGCTTACAGAAATCTGCAACCGCAAGAAGTCTGTATTGACAGATTTGCCGGGAAAAACATCATTGCAAGAATGTAATATCCCAATGGAACAGGATCGAGCTATATTTGTTCGACAGTACCCTCTGCCATATTCTAAGATAAAAGCAATCGGAGAAGAGGTTGAAGCAATGTTGAAAATGAACGTCATCGAACAAGCAGCATCACCATACAGCGCACCTGTAGTACTTGTACAAAAGAAGGACGGCAACAACCGATTCTGTATTGACTACAGGAAATTGAATCAAGCCACGAGATTCGATGCTGAGCCAATGCCTAACATCGATGAGCTATTTGCCAAGTTGAGCAAGAAGAAATATTTTTCTAAGATAGACCTCGCAAAAGGATACTGGCAAATCCCTATGAAGACAGAGGACAAGGAGAAAACCGCTTTCACTACACCGCAAGGTCAATTTCAATGGACTGTGATGCCATTTGGGTTGAAGAACGCTGGGGCTGTTTTCACACGCATGATGAGGAAACTTTTGAAACCGCTGAACGAAGACGCAGTCAGTAATTTCATTGATGACGTCATGGTAGCAACTGAGACGTGGGAGGAGCACGTGCAAGTCCTCAAAGCAACGTTGGATAGATTACATGAGTGCAATCTGACAGCAAAACCTTCCAAATGTTATTTTGGATTTGAGAGCCTGTCATTTCTAGGACACATAGTTGGTCAAGGTACAATTCAACCAGAAGAGGACAAGGTTGAAAAGATCAGAAACGCGCAACCACCGAAGACGAAGAAAGACTTGCGCGCTTTCTTGGGTCTAGCAGGATATTATCGGAAGTTCGTGCCGAACTTCGCTACGCTCGCACTGCCGCTGACTGAAAAGACGAAGAAAGGGCATCCTGAACGAGTTCAGTGGGACGACAAATGCGAAGAAGCATTCACGTCACTCAAGCGAGAGTTGTGCAAGAAGCCAGTCATCTGTCTCCCTGATCCAGAGAAACAGTACGTCCTGAGGACGGACGCATCAGACAGAGGTATTGGCGCTATCCTGATGCAAGACCATGGTGATGGTTTACAACCAATCGCGTACGCCAGCAAGAAGCTGAGTGAAACTGAAGGCCGGTATGCCACGATCGAGAAGGAATGCATGGCAATAGTATGGGGAATAAGGAAGTTTGAACAATACCTGTTTGGAACAAAGTTTGTTATTGAAACAGATCACCAGCCTCTACAATATCTGCAAAAAGCAAGGACAGAAAACGGACGGCTGATGAGATGGGCCATACAACTCCAACAGTACAACTTCTCTGTACGTGTCATTCCAGGCAAAGACAATATCGGGGCAGATTATCTCAGCCGCTCGATGTAAGTGTAAGGAAAAATTGCATTCTTGATTTTTCACTTAAGCGGGGGGATATTGTCGCGATACAAGCGCCTACTCTACGCATCCTCGATAATCTGCTATAAGTCCAGACAATGTGTCATAGACAGTACGTCATAGACAGTGACGATAATAATATTGTTTTCGGAATGACGCAGTATGCGACATTGTTTTTATTTAGTGTAGTTCAATTTTAGATTATTGTTACCATAGACAATTTGTATACTATCCTTTCGATTGGCTGGATGTGGGAAATATCGTTAAGAAAAACCATTCGAGCGACCATCTTGGAGGGCAAGGAACGTATGTTTACGCCAGACCACTATTTCGGATTACTGAGGTCATAAAGTTGGTTCGAAAAGCTCGTCTCACCCTAAACAACACGTGTCGTAGACACCACAAACGAATCCTGAGCTGGTAAGTTACGATTCGATGTGTGAAGCTGGGAAATGGGTAGTCTTGTGCTTGTGTCCATTGCGCCATGCGAATCATTCATCGTCCTTCATCAAGGTGATTCGTTATTATTCTTCAATGTATGCAAATTGTATGATAATAGTTATTTTACCATGTTGTTCTCATTTCATATAAATTCTTCAGCGCGTGAAGTTTATATGGTGATAGTTAATTTAACATGTTTAGCTTAGTTCATAAAGAATGTTGGTGCATTCTTAAACATTGGAACAGTGTGGATGAACAGCGAGGAAAGAACATTATTATGTTTTGAGAATAAGATA
This sequence comes from Oncomelania hupensis, assembly GCA_036898135.1. Taxonomy (NCBI): domain Eukaryota; kingdom Metazoa; phylum Mollusca; class Gastropoda; order Littorinimorpha; family Pomatiopsidae; genus Oncomelania; species Oncomelania hupensis. Next base: position 80,374,928 of record CM072515.1, read on the forward strand.
CAATAACCCGTGAATATGCAGGGTTCTTATTCAGACAACGTCAACGGCGTTCCTCGCTGGTCATTCAACAGGATACAGATTGTGTATTTAGTCCCTGTTAATTTGTCTGTGCGCAGGGAAAGGATTTTTGTTTTTTGCTTCCTTCTTCATAATATTTTCGACTGTCGGATTCCTGATATGATCGTTTAACCTACTTCCACCCTCAACGCTTATTCTTCTGATGACATGGAGCTCGTCATATCCCTGATGTCCATGTGAAGCCAGCTGGACGATAATCCTTTTGGTCAAACGTGAGGACAGAATTAAGTTAAACAAAAGAGACAATTCTTCTTCTCCATCAGGGAATCCACGTCAGATAAGTGACAATTTTAATCAACAGTGAAATTCTTTAGAACCATGATTTCACGGGTTTTTGTATCACATCATATGAAATAAATATCATCAACCATCAACCAGTGGTATTCTTTTTTAGTTGTAAAAAAGCAAACAGGACGAATGAATAGCCAATAATTTCTTTTATTCTTTATTTTCTATTTCTCGACATCACTTTCTTGTTTCTTATCGATTTTTAGGCATAATACAAAGAGGAAATTGATTCTATTTATATAAAATTCTTTCAACTGTTCATTCCTCTTTTAACATCTATATATATATTAATATAAAATATATATATAACGCGACAGCCAGTAAGCCACTCGCTGTGAGTACTTGTAAACCAAACAACGCCAGTAAGCCACTCGTTGTGAATACTTGTAAACCAAACAACGCCAGTAAGCCACTCGCTGCTTTGTGAGTACTTGTATACCAAACAACGCCAGTAAGCCACTCGTTGTGAATACTTGTATACCAAACAACGCCAGTAAGCCACTCGTTGTGAATACTTGTATACCAAACAACGCCAGTAAGCCACTCGTTGTGAGTACTTGTATACCAAACAACGCCAGTAAGCCACTCGTTGTGAGTACTTGTATACCAAACAACGCCAGTAAGCCACTCGTTGTGAATACTTGTATACCAAACAACGCCAGTAAGCCACTCGTTGCTTTGTGAGTACTTGTATACCAAACAACGCCAGTAAGCCACTCGTTGTGAATACTTGTATACCAAACAACGCCAGTAAGCCACTCGTTGTGAGTACTTGTATACCAAACAACGCCAGTAAGCCACTCGTTGTGAATACTTGTATACCAAACAACGCCAATAAGCCACTCGTTGCTTTGTGAGTACTTGTATACCAAACAACGCCAGTAAGCCAATCGTTGCTTTGTGAATACTTGTATACCAAACAACGCCAGTAAGCCACTCGTTGTGAGTACTTGTATACCAAACAACGCCAGTAAGCCACTCGTTGTGAGTACTTGTATACCAAACAACGCCAGTAAGTCACTCGTTGTGAGTACTTGTATACCAAACAACGCCAGTAAGTCACTCACTGCTTTGTGAGTACTTGTATACCAAACAACGCCAGTAAGTCACTCTTTGTGAGTACTTGTATACCAAACAACGCCAGTAAGCCACTCGTTGTGAGTACTTGTATACCAAACAACGCCAGTAAGCCACTCGTTGTGAATACTTGTATACCAAACAACGCCAGTAAGCCACTCGTTGCTTTGTGAGTACTTGTATACCAAACAACGCCAGTAAGCCACTCGTTGTGAATACTTGTATACCAAACAACGCCAGTAAGCCACTCGTTGTGAGTACTTGTATACCAAACAACGCCAGTAAGCCACTCGTTGTGAATACTTGTATACCAAACAACGCCAGTAAGCCACTCGTTGCTTTGTGAGTACTTGTATACCAAACAACGCCAGTAAGCCACTCGTTGTGAATACTTGTATACCAAACAACGCCAATAAGCCACTCGTTGCTTTGTGAGTACTTGTATACCAAACAACGCCAGTAAGCCAATCGTTGCTTTGTGAATACTTGTATACCAAACAACGCCAGTAAGCCACTCGTTGTGAGTACTTGTATACCAAACAACGCCAGTAAGCCACTCGTTGTGAGTACTTGTATACCAAACAACGCCAGTAAGTCACTCGTTGTGAGTACTTGTATACCAAACAACGCCAGTAAGTCACTCACTGCTTTGTGAGTACTTGTATACCAAACAACGCCAGTAAGTCACTCTTTGTGAGTACTTGTATACCAAACAACGCCAGTAAGCCACTCGTTGTGAGTACTTGTATACCAAACAACGCCAGTAAGTCACTCGTTGTGAGTACTTGTATACCAAACAACGCCAGTAAGTC
>CM072515.1:80382182-80407182 GCA_036898135.1 Oncomelania hupensis
TGTGTGGGTGCGTTAATGTGTGTGTAAGCTGGTGGGAGGGTGTGTGCATGTGTGTGTGTGTAAGCTCATGGGAGGGGGAGGGGGGGTTATGTGTGTGTATGTATGTGCGTGCGTGTATGTGTGTATATGTATGTGCGTGTATGTGTGTGTTTTACGAGTGTGTGCCTTGAAATTCCATTTCCGTGTTTGATTGTTGTGTTGTGTAGTTTGCTAGCTCAATTGTTGTGTTGTGTAGTTTGCTAGCTCAATTGTTGTGTTGTGTAGTTTGCTAGCTCAATTGTTGTGTTGTGTAGTTTGTTAGCTCAATTGTTGTGTTGTGTAGTTTGTTAGCTCAATTGTTGTGTTGTGTAGTTTGCCAGCTCAATTGTTGTGTTGTGTAGTTTTCTAGCTCAATTGTTGTGCTGTGTAGTTTGCCAGCTCAATTGTTGTGTTGTGTAGTTTGCTAGCTCAATTGTTGTGTTGTGTAGTTTGCTAGCTCAATTGTTGCGTTGTGTAGTTTGCTAGCTCAATTGTTGTGTTGTGTAGTTTGCTAGCTCAATTGTTGTGTTGTGTGGTTTGCTAGCTCAATTGTTGTGTAGTTTGCTAGCTCAGTTGTTGTGTTGTGTAGTTTGCTAGCTCAATTGTTGTGTAGTTTTCTAGCTCAATTGTTGTGCTGTGTAGTTTGCCAGCTCAATTGTTGTGTTGTGTAGTTTGCTAGCTCAATTGTTGTGTTGTGTAGTTTGCTAGCTGAATTGTTGTGTAGTTTTCTAGCTCAATTGTTGTGTTGTGTAGTTTGCTAGCTCAATTGTTGTGTAGTTTGCTAGCTCAGTTGTTGTGTTGTGTAGTTTGCTAGCTCAACTGGTGTCTTGTGTAGTTTGCTAGCTCAATTGTTGTGTAGTTTGCAGCTCAATTGTTGTGTAGTTTGCAGCTCAATTGTTGTGTTGTGTAGTTTGCTAGCTCAATTGTTGTGTTGTGTAGTTTGCTAGCTCAATTGTTGTGTTGTGTAGTTTGCTAGCTCAATTGTTGTGTAGTTTGCTAGCTCAATTGTTGTGTTGTGTAGTTTGCTAGCTCAATTGTTGTGTTGTGTAGTTTGCTAGCTCAATTGACATGAACTGCTTTCCTCTATATGCCGAAGGTCGCGGGATCGAACGAGACTTTTCAGAAACCGATATTTTCTTCGGGTACTCCGGATTCCGCCCTCCCTTCAATAATGGTATTGGACGCAGTCAGTCTACATTTTCCAAAACTAAAACTTGATTTCTATTGTGACTTGCTCCACGCTTTGAGTTGGATTGTGTGTGATAATTTCATGGTTCACAGTAACGTGCTCATTTGTTTTCCATTTATTCGCCTACGAATTTTATGTTTATAATAATGGATATTTTGTGATATTTTATTCTAAGAATGACTTTTATTACTATGTTGAAGTTCTTACGGCTCTGACTGAGTCTGATAGAACAAATAAATAAAGGACAGAACTTCAGCTTTTCGTTTGTAGTGGTGGTAGCGACCATGGGTGATAGTTGTGCGATCGACACCAATCGGTCACATTGCTGCCGTTATCCCGCACGATGGCACTCGTCACATTAGTGTAAGTCTCTCTCTCTCTCTCTCTCTCTCTCTCTCTCTCTCTCTCTCTCTCTCTCTCTCTCTCTCTCTCTCTCTCTCTCTCTCTCTCGTTCTGTGGCTGCGTATTGCTCAATGTGTCTCAACAGGAACACGCTTCCTAAGCGCTAACGTCTTACGCCATCCTCCCTGTTGTACAAGATGGGCAGGGGGAATGGTGGTGTGTGTGGGTGGGGTGACGTGGTGTGGGAGAATGGAAGGGAGACGGTGGGGGAATAGGAAAGTAGAGGGCAATGGCAGTGATATGGGGTTGGGGTCGGCAAGGGATCTTAAATGATTTTCTGTGATGGGCAGAAAACACACACACACACACACACACACACACCCACACACGCACACACACACACACCCACACACACACACACACACACACATACACACCCATACACGTACGCACGCCCGCACGCACACACATTCATTCACTCACAACGGAGATCATTTTGATAGCTATAGGGCATGAAGTTAACATTTGGAGTATTCAAGTTCACATTCAAATTATTTTTTTATATTGCAGGAAGGAGATTAATAATAAATAAAATAATTGTGAAAAACGCTTAATTGTCCCATATGAACTGGTTTATATAACATCACAAATGTCACAAAAAATGCCAAATCTATAATTACCAAAATAATTTCACATTATTCATTAATTAATTTATTTAGCTAATTCTGCCCCATGTTCTCGGGCTTTAGTAATTGCAGATTGAACCATTGGCTACTTTAAGGGAGTGTGACGAAAACTCCGATGGTATGGCCACGTCACCAGGGCATCAGGCCTTGCAAAGAACATCCTGCAAGGCACGGTGCAAGGAGGCAGAAGACAATGCAGACAGAAAAAGAGGTGGGAGGACAACATTCGAGAATGAACTGGTTTGACACTGAGGGAAAGCCAATAGGGTTGCTGAGGACAGAAAAAGATGGATTACGCTGGGTACACGATCCTCTGTGGTGCCCCAGCGACTTTCGATTTACGGGATAGGCTAGGATAGGATAAGACGTAAGGTTAAATTTTAAAGAAACGGTAACACTGTTACAGTATATAGTAGGAATATAGAAGACTTTTGTACTCCACATTACTGTGAAGAAAGCTTTCCGATGGACGTTTAGGCACTTCACAACGACACTAAAGTCCTCGATGGCGTTTGTCTAAAACATAGAGCTCCTTAATTTAGTCGCTCAATACTACACACACAACACATACACAACACAAACAATGCCCATATATGGTTATATTCGCCTTGGAGCATGCTCATCACGCACCGCTACATTAATCTGTTGGGCGCCTGTGCTTCCCTTCTAAAGGAGATAAGCCATTTATTGCTACTGCAGACGACCTTTGGAATGGTCGGACACGAAGTAAAGATTCCATTTTCCAAACAATCAGACGCACAAAAATATTAATACGTGAGCAATTGTCATCTGTTAACGAACAATGGACACTGTGTAAGGTTTTTGCGCAATTTTGATCTGGACCTCAAGAACACTTTAAGAATTTGTTTAAAATAATGCATGGCAGTGTTGCACATGTGTTTACTGAGTAACTAACCACTTCTTTATGTTTATTATTATCATCATCCCCATCGTCGTCATGTTTATTATAATCAAAACTATCGTCGTCATGTTATTTATTATCATCATCACCATCGTCATGGTCCTCCTCTTCCTCATCCACATCATCGATTTCTGAATTTGCTATATAATTATCCCCGTGTCCATATCAGCTCAAAGCCAGCAAAGGGGGAGAACCTGTCAGCTGTCAAAGTGGGTGGCCCAAAATTAATGCCCCTGATCCTACCACACATTTTTCATACTATGCTAACCGCCTTGGCGACTGCAAATTTTTCATAATTTTATTTCTCTGAGCGATTCCGCGCCTTGTCAAACTTGCCTCCGGTTGTGTAGGTGATTAATTGCATAAATGCACACTTCCCTTTTTCTCTCCACCTACCCTACCCTCACCCACCCGTCCCCAACTTCCCAGTCCTTGAACGTCTTTACTCCCCCCCCCCACCTCGTCCTCCTCCGTCTCGTTCCTCCTCCTACTTGTCGATGACTCGGTTTTTCCCCTCTCCCCACCCCCCAGTTTCGTCATGAAGGGTTCGATCGTTTGGCCCTTCTTTTTGTCAGGCAGGGAAATATTAATTGCTCAATCACCCAGGCTAAAGGAAAAGACCTCGCGGTGGTGGTAGAGACAGAGGCGTGACAGAGGGATGAACACTGGCCAAGGCCGTGTGCAGGGGGTTGGCGGTATGAGGCACGGCGCCACGGGCGGCTTGAGTTAGATCCTGTATGTGCCAGCGCCTTGAGCAGCTCTTGAGCGGGAATAGCGCTATATAAGAACGATGAAATAACATAAATAAAATGAAAAGATATAGCCACTCATCCAGACAGAGCCAGCCATTCATCCAGACAGAGATAGCCATTCATCCAAACAGAGATAGCCATTCATCCAAACAGAGATAGCCATTCATCCAGACAGAGCCAGCCATTCATCCAGACAGAGCCAGCCAGTCAGGCAGCCAGACAGACCACCAACTACTGGAATTTCAAACTCTCTTCTGCCTCTCCTCCGTCCTTGAAAGTATCAGCTGTAGCGAATTGCTTTGCGGCGAGTACTCGCGGGTACACGCCAAAATAGGTTTTGAGTTCCGTTGCTCAAGGCAAAAATAAGCAATCCGTCACGTGACTTTGGCGAGTTGGAAATATAGATACTTTTCTGCCAATACATCATGGCCGCCAACATTGTGGACTTGTCCTCCTTTCCATTTTAGCCTAGGATCTCTTAATGCACAGACGCAGAAAGTCCTATTTTCCCAACGTTGCTTTGTGAGTACTTGTATACCAAACAACGCCAGTAAGCCACTCGCTGCAAAGCAACTCGCTACTGGTCTTCGTACATGTGGGTGAAGATCTCTGTGTGTGTGTCTTTGTGTGTGTGTGTGTGTGTGTGTGTGTGTGTGTGTGTGTGTGTGTGTGTGTGTGAGTGAGTGCGCGCGCGTGAGTGTAAAGACCTGTGTGTATGCGCGCGCGTGTGTGTATCGACACCTTTGTGTGTGTGTGCGTGCGTGTGAATACCAATGTGTGCATGTGCGTTCATGTTTGTGTGCAACGGTGTGTGTGGTGATGTTGCACGTAGTCACAGTAATGATATGGGTGTTCGTGTCCCCAATGTAATTTCCAACCTACCAGTTCCCAGCAGCTGGCAGCCATATTGATTGGCCCCACTGCACAGTTCACAAGCCCCAAATCTCTTTCCACCCCTAATAATGGAAAGGGGGATTACCCACAGACATACATTTATCTATCGGTGTAGCCGAGTTGCATCCCTTCCCAGCCCATATACGGAAAGCAAGGCTAAGACATTGATCCAGGCGTTACCTCTCTGTCCTCAATGGGGACCCAATAGATATTGGAGAAAATTAGGTTGACAAATAAACATCCAAACGCATAAACTGGCAAACATTGGCCAGCGGTCATACAGACGGACAGAAATACGGACAGACTGACACACATATAGGCACACAGACAAGCAGGTAGACTGACAAACGGACGGACACAGAGACATACATACTGGGACACAAATCCAAACAAAGTAGACAATACTACAAAGAACAAACAAACACGCGCACACAGATGCTAGCCACAGAGGCAGATGCAGAGGCACGGAGACAGACACAGGCACAGAGACAGACACAGAGACAGACGAACACGCACCGCGCACATACTTAATGCATATATATGCACTCAAGCGTGCTTGTGCATCATCATCATCATCATCATCATCATCATCATCATCATCATCATTATCATTATCATCACCACCATCATCTTTACATCTTTTCGCCCTCTCTCTCTCTCTCTCTCTCTCTCTCTCTCTCTCTTTAACTCTCTCTCTTTTCCCTCCATTCCCCCTCTCCCTATTTATTTACCCAGCATTTTTAAGATGGCTTTCCTGGCCTTGGTGGCGGCGACGACGGCTGTCTTGTTCTTCTTGTGGTCGGTGTTCTTCTGTGCCGCATTGAGCGCCAGGCCGATCATGACGTACATGACGGTGATCAGCAGCATGGGCACAAAGAAAAAGGCGAAGGTGGAGAACTGGAACAGGTAGCGAGCGTCACCCCGCCAGTAAGATGGGATGTTGCACAGCAAGGAATCTTCCAGCGACTGTGGACAACCCAAATTACACTGGACAGTCAGACTGCGAACACCGTAAATAACACTGGATAGTCAGACTGTTAACAACGTAAATAATACTGGACAGTCGGACTGTTCCTATCTTCCTATCCTATCCTATCCCGTAACTCAGAGGTCGTAGGGGCACCACAGATGATCGTTTAACCAGCATACTCCATCTTTTCCTGTCTTCAGCAACCCTGATGGTTTCGCAATGTCAAACCAGTCCATTCTCGAATGTTGTCCTCACACCTCTTTTTCGGTCTCCCTCTTCTTCTATCTCCTTGCACTGTGCCTTGCAGGATGGTCTTTGCAAGACCTGATGATCTGGTGACGTGGCCATACCATCGGAGTTTCCGTTATTTTCACCACTGTGAGCAGGTCATCGTGTTGTGCAATGGCTTGTGTGATGGTCTGTCGGTCTTATCACACAGGTCCAAAGTTCAGGTGTGACCCACGGCTTCTTCTTTGGCCGGTGCTTTCCAAGGATTATCATGAAGTGTGTCTTGGGCAAGAAAGACCTGGCAGGGCTCAATCCTCTCCAGGCTGTTGGCCACAGACGATATCCACGAATATAGTGTGGCTTGCCTTGGCCCCGAGCACGTGGTCGTTGAACCTGTAGTAACATGAGTTTCCTCCGTCCTGGCCGGTGACTTCTGTGTAGAAAACTTTCGCCCAGTGATGCCCTTCTGACATCACCCCTGTTAGTCGCCTCTTACGACACGCCGGGAAACGTTGGGTCTATTCTATTTAGTGCCCGAACCCACAGGGCTATCGTACTGTTAACAACATAAATAACACTGGACAGTCAGACTGTTGACGACATAAACAACACATGATAGTCAGACTGTTAACAACGTAACTAAAACTGGATTGTCAGACTGTTAGCGACATAAATAACACTGGACAGTCAGTCTGTTGACGACATAAATAACACTGGACAGGGAGACTGTTAACGTAACTAACACTGGACAGTCAGACCGTTAACGCAAATAACGCTGTTAACGATATAAATAACATTGTATAGTCAGTCTGGTATCGCCATAAATAACGCTTCACTGTGAACAACATAAATAACATTGTACAGTCAGACTATTAACGAGATAAATAACGCTGGACAGTCAGTCTGTTAACGACATAAATACAACTTCACTGTGAACAATTTAAATAACACTGGACAGTCAGCCTGAAGCCATTTTAAACGGTTACACCACTACTCACTACATAGCGCGAAGAGGTTATTAACCCCCATGTCTGCGATGAAAAGTCACCTATAAACGTGTGAACAACACATTTACAGCTCGTCCCTGACCGTTGCAGAACATTTCCTGCAATCACTCCTTAGAGCACTTGAATCAATTGTGCGTCACTGAGGAGCTGTTAGCCATAGTCCTGCTGCATGACCTACTAAACGTGCGGGAGTGACTATGTCAGTGTATCTCCTCTACAAGAGCAGCAAATGCATGTAGCCTACTTCTAATAGCAGACGCTCTTTTTGGACGTTCTGATACGACATTTATAATAAAATTTGGCAAATATCAGATTACAGCAATAAGATGTATAACTGTAAGCAGATGTTGACACTGTAAGCGAGTTGATTTGTGTAAGAATTTTTGTTTTCCAGTCAAAAGTTTAAACTCCCTTTAACCTAGTGCTTTGGTAAGGCGCAATTATAGAAGGCCTTTTTACCCTCCCAAACTACAGTTTTTATTCCTTTAAGGTTGAGCAATGTGTAGTGCAACGAAGCGAAGCAGACCACCCATCAAGGAAAATGATGTATCTATAGGAAACAATAATTAAGTGCATTACAGCTCACGTCACTGCATCACTTCACGTGTCAAAACAAGCCTCACACACATAAAGCCACATCAAAGGGAGAGACCGCAGTTGTCTGGCAATACCCAAACTCATTAAATAATAACTTAAAGTTACTCTCAACCCTAGATCAAAATACAAAAAACAATAATCTCCACTTCTAAAATGTCTAATTCACGCTTAGCAGAGGCCTGTTTGATTACACATTCATACACTTGTTGTGTCTGATCTTTGTGAAACTTCATGTGCTAACGTTCTAAAAGAGCGTCTGCTATAATAATGACTTATCTGCTCTTGGAAAACGCTACACTGAAGGCTACATGCACACACAATTAAACGCAGGCCGTCTGAGGGGCAACACAGTTTCAACAACAAACTTCCAAGTAATGGCGTTGTAACAATCAAACAAATATACACACAATCCATCGAAAGAGCACAGTTCAGAAAGCAATTACACACTTTGGCTGCTAGCGAGATGGCAATGTTCTAGGATTGCTGACGCAATAGCCATCGGGCCAATCAGGAATATGTAAGTGCCTGACAGTGAAGCATTAGTACTATACAGTAAGTGCCTGACCGTGAAGCGTTAGTACTATGTAGTAAATGCATGACTGTGAAGCATTAGTACTATATAGTAAGTGCCGGACTGTGAAGCATTAGTAATATGTAGTAAGTGCCTGACTGTGAAGCTTTAGTAATATGCAGTAAGTGCATAACTGTCAAACTTGCATCATCGAAATGAATCAGATTGTATGTTCATGTGTGATTTTTGCCTTTTCAGTTTGGAATCGAGACGGATCCTATTGGTGCCAGTTTTGACGGTTGTCTATTTGGGTTGCGCATGCTCTAGAAGTGCAAGGCAATGTGATTATCTACAACACGCGCACACCTCTTAAGCTTTAGATCTGATTGGCTGCCACACTGTTCGCACAACAAACACTTTAGAGCAAGTTCTGAATCACGCAACGTTTTAAACACATTTGTTCTTCTGGGTCCGTATTCAGAAAAGGCAATACCCGCTGGTAATTTACCATGAGAGGGGTAAAATCTTTACCTTCCGCTGGTTTGGACTTGTCGGGTATTCAGAGAAGTTGTAACTGCCCTGCCACTCGGCAAAACGGCCGATAATTTTAACAACGCTACCCCGCCTCAGGTAACTCGTACCCTTACTGAGGTAAAAATGGCGAATGCAATTGTTTTCGAAATGATTTTGCATAGGAGACGAAGAAGGAACAGCGTCTTTCGGGACAGATGAAATCCTCTAAATAAACTTGACGATGTAGAACATTACAGGCAATTCACATTTCGAACAATCGACATCGTGCTAATTGTGGATTCTTCAACATCTTCCTGGAGCGCAAGATGCCCTTGCAGATCACGAAGGCACAGTCAGCATAAAGGGTAGAGAAACCTCGAACATCCGTTTTGCGGACGATATTGATGGATTGGCCGGAGAGTAACAAGAACTTCAACAGCTGATACAGAAGCTTGACACCACCTCCAGAGCCTATGGAATGGAAATAAGTGCAGCGAAGACCAAAATGATGACCAACAGCACCAATGGCATCAACACAGACGTCGAAGCCCAAGGCCAATCCCTCAACACGGTGCACAGCTTCAAATATTTAGGAACCATTATATCAGACAATGGGTCCCGACAGGAAGTCCTCTCCAGGATTGCACAAACAACTGCTGTCCTGACAAAGTTGAAGCTCATTTGGAAAGACAGAACCAAGGCAAGGTTGCAGCGCTCCCTTGTCATCTCTATCTTTCTATACGTTTGCGAATCATGGACCCTCACAGCAGACCCACAACGAAGAATACAAAGCATAGAGATGAGGTGCTACCGAAGACTTCTTGGCATTTCCTATACCCAGCACATCACCAACGACAAAGTCTGACAGACCGCACAAGCTATTGGACAACACGATGAGCTGCTAACAGTGGTGAAGAAACGGAAACTCCGATGGTATGGTCACATCACCAGAGCATCAGGCCTTGCAAAGACCATCCTACAAAGGCATGTTGCAGGGAGTCAGAAGAAGAGGGAGACAGAATAAGAGGTGGGAGGATAACGTTCGAGAATGGACTGGCTTATCACTGAGTGAGCGAAGCCATGAGGATTGTTGAGGACAGAGACAGATGGAGTACGGTAGTAAAACGATCAACTGTGATGCTCCAACGACTTTTGAGTTACTGAATAGAATAGGATAGGACAAAAGGTTAACAGCTAATCACTACTATACTAACACTACACTACACTGCACCCCACTACACTACTATACGATACAATATGATGCGGTACTAGTGAGCCCTCGGGCGGCTGCTGTAAGATCCTGTATCGGTCAGTGCAAGCAGTTGCTAAGCTGGAGTAAGATCCTATATCGGTCAGTGCAAGCAGTTGCTAAGCTGCAGTAAGATCCTGTATCGGTCAGTGCAAGCAGTTGCTAAGCTGCAGTAAGATCCTGTATCGGTCAGTGCAAGCAGTTGCTAAGCTGCAGTAAGATCCTGTATCGGTCAGTGCAAGCAGTTGCTAAGCTGGAATAAGATCCTGTATCGGTCAGTGCAAGCAGTTGCTAAGCTGCAGTAAGATCCTGTATCGGTCAGTGCAAGCAGTTGCTAAGCTGCAGTAAGATCCTGTATCGGTCAGTGCAAGCAGTTGCTAAGCTGCAGTAAGATCCTGTATCGGTCAGTGCAAGCAGTTGCTAAGCTGCAGTAAGATCCTGTATCGGTCAGTGCAAGCAGTTGCTAAGCTGCAGTAAGATCCTGTATCGGTCAGTGCAAGCAGTTGCTAAGCTGCAGTAAGATCCTGTATCGGTCAGTGCAAGCAGTTGCTAAGCTGGAATAAGATCCTGTATCGGTCAGTGCAAGCAGTTGCTAATGGTCATGCCACACGAGCGTCAAATCTTGAATCCAATTCATGAAATCACGACAAAATCCCTTGATTGTCGTGTGGCACCCTATGCATCGCGAATCCAGATTCTTTGAATTGGCTCCGATTGCCGACTTTCAACATGTTCTAATTCCGCGAGTCTCGATTGTGTGATTCGGACCTTTTGGCCAATGAGAAGCAGAATACGATCACAACACACGTACAGCAAAACTTCAAGACCAATAACCCTCAAGTTTGACTCGATGTGCGACTTTCGTGTGGCACTGCGCGATTCAAGTCAAAATGAAATTCGACTTCGAAGTCGAAAATTGCTCCGATTCGCGTCAAGTCCAGTAGATTTGACGCTCGTGTGGCATGGGCTTAAGCTGGAGTAAGATCATGCATCGGTCAGTACAAGCAGTTGCTAAGCTGGAGTAAGATCCTATATCGGTCAGTGCAAGCAGTTGCTAAGCTGGAGGGACGCTATATAAGAACGATTCAATTATTTAATTAATCAATTAATAAACTACTATACTACACTGGTATAGAAGTTCAAAGTACTCACATGTACCTTATTCGTACAAGGTTCGACGATTTCGTGGAACATCCTGGTATGGACGGGGTAGGGGAGAGCGCAGCACGTGGCCAATACCCAAGCCAACACGATGATTTTGACCGCTCTGGCCAAGCTGGAGATGGTCTGAGACTTCAGTGGGTGACAGATGGCCACGTAGCGGTCCACTGTGAAAGCGGTGATGGTCAGCACGCTGGCGTAAGCGGTCATCTCAGAGATGAAGGACTTGAGGATGCAGAAGGCCGCTCCAAAGCGCCACGGGTAGGCCTCCCAAATGGTGGACATTTCCGGTGGTAATGCTGCAACAACGACACAGGGAATGGGGATTAGCAGATGCAGATCCGACACTAGGATTACCATCAATGCCTGCTGTGGTTGTGTGCCAGGTCATCTGGGGTGATGTATTGGACACTGTGCACTGCATGTTGGGTGACGTATTTGGACACTACACTGCACGTTGGGTGATGTATTGGACACTGAATACTGCACGTTGTCTTCAATGAAGTGAAAATAATGAAAACATTATACATCGCATGGGAAAAATAACTCCCTATTATACTATAGTGAGAAAATAACTCCCTATTGAAAATTGCTTCTAACATTGGTCTACAGTAAGGTATTTTCATTAAACAAAATGTAGTGTGATCCTTACAGTGGACGAATATCATTGATTTCACCTCACCCTGTCACAAGCAGCACACAATGGCCGTCGACTGTCAAAAGACAAAAGAAGGCATCAGGCACTGTGTCAGCTACATGTACGGGTCATTGTAAGCTGCAACTGACAGTGTGTGATAATCAGTAAATACTTCTACCCCTGTAGGGATCACACTGTTTTGTTTCATTCAGAGTTTTATTTACCAAACGTTATCAGCAACTATCAATAGGGAGTTATTTTTGACCATCCTATTTACCAAACGTTATCATCAACTATCAATAGGGAGTTATTTTTTACCATCCTATTTACCAAACGTTATCAGCAACTATCAATAGGGAGTTATTTTTGACCATCCTCTTTACCAAACGTTATCAGCAACTATCAATAGGGAGTTATTTTTGACCATCCTTTTTACCAAACGTTATCAGCAACTATCAATAGGGAGTTATTTTTGACCATCCTGTAGAGCGTGTCCCACCACCATTGTCCAATGTGGACCCGTGCTGATTGCTACAGATTACTGTCCAGTGTCGACCCGTGCTGATTGCTACAGATTACTGTCCAGTGTCGACCCGTGCTGATTGCTACAGATTACTGTCCAGTGTTGACCCGTGCTGATTGCTACAGATTACTGTCCAGTGTCGACCCGTGCTGATTGCTACAGATTACTGTCCAGTGTCGACCCGTGCTGATTGCTACAGATTACTGTCCAGTGTCGACCCGTGCTGATTGCTACAGATTACTGTCCAGTGTCCACCCGTGCTGATTGCTACAGATTACTGTCCAGTGTCCACCCGTGATGATTGCTACAGATAACTGTCCAGTGTCGACCCGTGATGATTGCTACAGATAACTGTCCAATGTCGACAGTTCATGATCGCTACAAATCATTGTAAGGTGTCGACGCGTGCTGATCGCTACACGTCATTGTCCAGTGTCCACAGTTTCTGATCGCTACAGATCACTGTCCACAGTTCCTACTCGCTACAGATTACTGTTCAGTGTCGATACGTGCTGATTGCTACAGATTACTGTCCAGTGTCGACAGTTCCTGATCGCTACAGATCATTGTCTAGTGTCGACACGTGCTGATCGCTACAGGTTATTGTCCAGTGTCCACAGTTCCTGATCGCTACAGGTCACTGTCCAGTGTCCACAGTTCCTGATCGCTACAGGTCACTGTCCAGTGTCCACAGTTCCTGATCGCTACAGATCACTGTCCACAATTCCTGAGCGTTACAAATCACTGTAACAGTTCCTGATCGCACAGATCACTGTCCAGTGTGGATCTAAATCTGCACGTCCATCAATGACAGGCCATTCCAACACCTGATCAAGTGTTGTCTCCCTTGACAATATTTAATTGGTCTGCAATTATCCCACACCGTGGTGCCTGATGTAATAGTTAGAGTGAAACCCTCAATCATCCATGTGTTGTTCATTGGCCATTTCCAAACTCTAGTAAACCACCTGATGATGAAATGGGCCACCGACCTATTTAGCGCTGTGAGTTCAAATGCGTTCTTGAGCGCTCTTGTGTCAATCTTTTGAGAACAAAAATCCATGTCAAACACAGATTCCAACCCCCGCAGCCAATTAGTATAAGTGCATAATAATCAATAATAACCCAACTACTCTCTCTCTCTCTCTCTCTCTCTCTCTCTCTCTCTCTCTCTCTCTCTCTCTCTCTCTCTCTCTCACACACACACACACACACTCTCTCTCTTTCTCTCGCTCTCTCTCTCTCTGTCTCTCTCCGTCTCTCTCCGTCTCTCCTACAACAACAACAACTACTACTACTACTACTACTACTACTACTACTACTACTACTACTACTACTACTACTACTACTACTACTGTTAATACTACGTCTACTACTACGTCTACTACTATGTCTACTACGACTACTACTACATCTACTACTACTACTACGATTACTACTACTACTACTACTGCTACTACTACTACTACTACTACTACTACTACTACTCTCCAAAATAACCCTACAAGATAGAAGAAAAGCTGCATTTGTACATAGTGATGTTATCAACAGTAATAGACTATCACATAAGATTAATGTATTGACTCTACAACGTTCATTCCTATCTCATAAATAAATAAAGATATTGATTGCGTGTGCAAGGAGATAAGTCCATTCATCATAACAGTCAGTTAGTTTGCGCGGCTCCATCATTATTACTTGCCTTCCGATAAGAGTGATGGACCTTTTGTCTGGCCTGGTACGCATGCATGAACATTATAAAACATAACTTTAGTGCAATCACAGAGTCGAGAGAACTTGCAGAGAGTTCAAATCTGGCGTGTAGCATGTTCGTTTGTTTTTTCAAGATGTATTTATTAATGAATGTATTTATATAGCGCTTGTCCAGCTTAACAGCTGCTCAACTGAAGGCGCTTGGAATGGTCATACATTGTAATATAATGACCCTAGTTACTATTATTATTGCAATTCCAGTTTGCAAAGGTGAGTGTACTGACTTTAAACACGACCTTTTGTTGAGGTTTGATTTAGCTGCTGCATTGAACAGCGCTGACTTCAAACACGACCTTTTTGTTGTGGTGTGAATTAGCTGCTGCATTAAACAGCGCTGACTTCAAACACGACCTTTTTGTTGTGGTGTGAATTAGCTGCTGCATTAAACAGCGCTGACGACGCCTTTATTTATTTCCAGACTTGGGTTAATGACATTGGGAAATGTAAGGGCTGTGGTTGAGCTCAATGGCTGTGAGGAATTACCAGTCATTAGATGTTATCCCAGTCATTAGATGCTATCCCAGTCATTAGACGTTATCCATTGCTGGGAAAATAACCACTGCCGGAAATTAGATGTTATCCCAGTCATTAGACGTTATCCATTGCTGGGAAAATAACCACTGCCAGTCATTAGATGTTATGCATTGCTGGGAAAATAACCACTGCCAGTCATTAGATGTTATCCCAGTTATTAGATGTTATCCATTGCTGGGAAAATAACCACTGCCAGTCATTAGATGTTATCAATTGCTGGGAAAATAACCACTGCCTCACTGTCAAACACAGACATACAGCCAAACACAGAGACTCCGGCACAAGCCATTAGCACTGTAGTAGCCATATCTGCAAACAGCAATAACTGGACACAGTGACTCTAAGGCTCCGGGCCACAGTCCGCCACCTTCCTGACCAAGGGTTTGTGGTGGCCATTAGCAGACGTAAGACTTGTATTAATTTACGGACCAACATGGGTCACGGGCCAGTGTCATCTACACGTGCTACACGTATCACACTCGCCATGTTGGCATATTATGAAACGGCTTAGGGCCACATGGAATATCTCTTTATGGCCCGTTTCAACAGGTTATTATTCAAAGAGAGACTGAGAGAGACAGAAAGACAGAGAGACAGACATAGAGAGAGACAGAGAGAGCCAGGTCCAGTGAACCAATCTTTATCACCCACATTGAAGAACTCCTACAGCACATGGCATCTCATAAAGCACATGGCATCTCATACAGCACATGGCATCTCATACAGCACATGGCATCTCATACAGCACATGGCATCTCATACAGCACATTGCATCTCATACAGCACATGGCATCTCATACAGCACATTGCATCATCTCATACAGCACATGGCATCTCATACAGCACATTGCATCATCTCATACAGCACATGGCATCTCATACAGCACATGGCATCTCATACAGCACATTGCATCTCATACAGCACATTGCATCTCATACAGCACATTGCATCTCATACAGCACATGGCATCTCATACAGCACATGGCATCTCATACAGCACATTGCATCATCTCATACAGCACATTGCATCATCTCATACAGCACATTTCATCATCTCATACAGCACATTGCATCATCTCATACAGCACATGGCATCTCATACAGCACATTGCATCATCTCATACAGCACATTGCATCATCTCATACAGCACATTGCATCATCTCATACAGCACATTGCATCATCTCATACAGCACATTGCATCATCTCATACAGCACATTGCATCATCTCATACAGCACATTGCATCATCTCATACAGCACATTGCATCTCATACAGCACATTGCATCATCTCATACAGCACATTGCATCATCTCATACAGCACATTGCATCATCTCATACAGCACAATGCATCATCTCATACAGCACATTGCATCTCATGCAGCACATTACATCTCTTACAGCACATGGCATCTCATACAGCACATTACATCTCTTACAGCACATGGCATCTCATACAGCACATTGCATCATCTCATACAGCACATTGCATCATCTCATACAGCACAATGCATCATCTCATACAGCACATGGCATCTCATACAGCACATTACATCTCTTACAGCACATGGCATCTGATACAGCACATGGCATCTCATACAGCACATTACATCTCTTACAGCACATGGCATCTCATACAGCACATTACATCTCTTACAGCACATTGCATCTCATACAGCACATTACATCTCTTACAGCACATGGCATCTCATACAGCACATTACATCTCTTACAGCACATGGCATCTCATACAGCACATTACATCTCTTACAGCACATGGCATCTGATACAGCACATGGCATCTCATACAGCACATGGCACCTCATACAGCAGATTACATCCCGCAAGGGGCGAACGTATGTGACTTAGGTACGAGACTATTGAGGTCACCGAGGGTTTTCTCCGGGCACTCCGGTTTCCTCCCTCCCTTCAATAATGGTACAGGATGCAGTCAATATAAAAATTTCAAAAATAAAAATTCGATTTTCTTTCCGTCTTCTAATAGCGATCTCCCTGCCTTTACACCACCTGTTTGAGTGATGGATGTGTATTTGGTGTGTGTGAGGGTGGATGAGACAGGTGAGCGTGTATGTTGGTATAGATCGCCGCGCTTTGAGCCTGATTGATTTGGGGAAAGGCGCGTATATAGCATCCTGTATTATTATTATTATTATCTCACACAGCACATGGCATCTCAGCCAATATAAGAAAGGAAGAACAGAAAAAAGACTTTTCAAAAAAATAGAATAATATATAAAATCATTATCACAGACAATCTAAGTTGTTTGTTACGACTAACACACATACACCCACATAGAAGTTCATTTCATTTGGTTGACAGAACCATTCATATGATGCACAGATAATTAACATAACTTTTTATTCGTTATAATAGTTTGAGGGTTAGTTAGTTAGTTAGTTAGTCATTGTTTATAGGGTCCAACGGATTTCAAAGAACCGAATCAGAGCCACAAATTGGTTGAAAGAGGTATCACCCCTGATCCGTATAAAAGATCTGCTGAAACAACCCTAATGGTAATATTGAAGGCACTCCACCAGCCGGTCATTTAACAATAAAGGCATCCCATGCAGGGGACGCTGAGGTTAGAATATAAACATCATTATAAAATATTAACAAAACAAGTACATATAAAATGCCTACATTGCTAAATAATAATACACGTACCATAGACAGCTCTAGTGACATTTGGCAGAAAACGTCCAATATCCCCAAGCTGACCCAACAGACCCTATACCCAAATGAACAGTTTTGGAAAAGTTTTCAAGAAAAAAAAAAGGTAGGTGACTGGTCTAGCGATGAAGATAGTAGATTAACAGAACAGACTAGGAGCGAGAAGGAACAATTGAGAATAGCAGAAACAGTGGTAATTTAAAGCACTAAATTTGCACTAATATTATTGATACAGAAAACTCCAGTCTCTCAACGGGGGTATGAACATAAGATATTATATGAAATTACTCAGAGAAAGTATCTACATAGACAAGGGCGGTTTACGTTTGTATACAGAGGTAAGTTAATTTTATAGAAAGTTTTCACATGATGCAAATTAATGATAAAATTCTATTACTACGAGCAATCGCATCATAGGCCAACTGTTTCCATCATGGAGCGCATTTAACATAGACCATGGAAGCAATTGTAGTCATAACACAATACTAGTACATGTAACATTATAATAATAATGACAGTAATATTAATAATAACAACAATAATAATAAAGTAGTAAATATAGATTTATTGTAGTATTGCACAACACAAAGGCGCGCGTGCGCACACACAAACATATATACACACAAACACACACACACACACACACAAACGCAAGCGCAAGCGCGCATTCACACACACTTATGTAATGTTAAGATAACACAGATAAATGGATGCGAGTTTGCTAGATTACTTAGAGGATCTAACCGCTGAATTAGGGCTACATTGGAGCTCCCAGACTCCCAACAAAGAACAAGATTGCTTCTAAACCACACCGGAAAGAGACACTATAATTTAATAATGATTCATAATGGTGGGAGAGAAAGAGAGAGAGGGAGAGAGACAGAGAGAGAGAGGGGGAGAGAGAGAGAAGGGGGAGGAAAAGACCGCCGCGAGAGAGACTGAGAGAGAGAAACACACAGATAGACATAAAAATAATGATTCACTATACATGAACATAAAAATGGCCATATAAATAGAGAATTTGATATAGCCTCTACACATACACCCCCACCCACATACACCCCCACCCACACACACACGCACACACACACACACATACACACACACATACACGACACACGGGGCTATAAAGACGATCGAAACAGAAGAAGGAAAATATGGGTTCCGTTTCTGGATTGATGGAAGGTCTTATTGTTGTGTGTATACTTAGAAACAATAATTTACTTAAAATAAAAGCCAAGCTTTCCTCGCGATCCCCATGCCTTGTTTAGTGCAAATGAGTGAGGAGGAGAGGGGTGAGGCAAGATTACAGCTGCTGCCCGAATGTTGGTGAGCTGTGTTCAGGATGCTATCATTTTAAAAACAATGTTAACAGTAAATCCTCGAAACAGACTTTTAGTTCTGTTATTTGCCTTCACTTTTTCCAGTACAATACAGTTGGCGCCTGGGCAAAATGAACCATTTTAAAACAACATAATAATGTCCAAATACGTATATCATAATTGTAAAAGATTTAAACTTAGCTGATTGTATTGTGGATAAAATGTCACCTCTTCCTTATAAAATCCTCCATTCCTTCCTCCCATTCCTCTCTCTCTCTCTGTGGCGTTGTAAACTATTAGCTGCTCCAAACAGTGTAGAGACGCGCATTGTGTTTCGCCTGGCCTACACATCATAAAATGTGCAGAAAATCCTGCCAAGCCTGCACAATCATTTGGAAAACGTACACCACTTCAAACATTTATGGTTCCATGTATGAACTGTAGATGTTAGTTATTCATTGCTTACAGAGTCCAGCAGACTGCAAAGAGCCGAATCAGGACCACAAAATCAAGACCATCCCTGATCCGTATAAAAGGTCTGCTAAAGCAACCCTAGTGGTAACACTGAAGACACTCCACCGGCCGGTCACTTTACAATAAAGGCATCCCACACAGGAGACGCTGAGGCTATACTCTATCGAACCCCCGTTTACAAAAACAAAATAGAATAAAACATTATTATATAATATCAACACAACTCATAAATATAAAAAATGCCTACATTGCTAAATAATAATATCATAGGAAGCCCTAGTGACCATTTGGCAGAAAGCGTCCAATATTCCCAAGCTGACCCAACAGACCTCTTACACAAATGAGGAGTTTGGGAATGGTTTTCAAGAAAAAAAAAGGTAGGTGTCTGGTCTAGCGAAGAAGAAGATAGTATAGTAGATTGATAGAACAGAGTAGGAATTAGAAAGAGCAAAGGAGAAAGACAGCGACAGTGGGAATTTAATGCACGAAATTTCCTGAAAGTGGGGATACAATTTATACAGAAACCCCCGTCACCCTCACGCGGGGGATGGGGTGGGGAGGAGGGAACTGTCATTCCGGCCTTAAAGAAATATATAAAGAGAGACATGCAATAGAAAATATGCTACAAGCAGGACAGACAGGACTAAACCAAAGTACAATTAAAAGTCACTGTGCTGTTGTGGAAAAAACCCAGCCCATTACCGAACAGCAAATGCTATCTTACCACGGGGGTGAAGAAGAAGAAGAAGAAGAAGGAGAAAGAGGAGGAGAAGGAGGGCGACTAAAAGAAGAATAAAAAGGACCTCAAGATTGTTATAACCGACAGCTTACATTACTATACTGTATGTTTTAATCGAAGGCTACATTTATGTGAGCGGCGATTGCTCGCGGAGTGTTTGTAATGTGCTGATTGCTGCTATTGTAATTGCTCACAGTGAGATGAATACAGTTGTATTGTGTTGTATTGTAATAATAATTATTTATTTTATAAAGCGCGAATTCCAAACTAGTAGTCCGCTCTAGGCCAAGCGCACAGACAGACCCTGGCAAGTTAACAAATAATTAAACGACATCAGTAGTTACAGTGACCTAAGACACACATAAAAAAGCGTTCATTGTCAACATGTAAAATATGTGTGGTTTCATACAGTGCCCAATAACGATCTGTCTTCTCCTCTGGATTCCGCCCCACTCCCCCTTCTCTCTCTCTACCTTAAAACTATCACTACTACTACTACTACTACTACTACTACTACTACTACTACTACTACTACTACTACTACTACTACTACTACTACTACTACTACTACTACTACTACTACCACTATCACCATTACCAGGTTACCAAAACCACTACCACCACCAATACCACTACTACTACTACTACTACTACTACTACTACTACTACTACTACTATTACTAATATTACTACTACTATCCACAACAATAACGACAGGAACAAAAATAATAATTTAGCTATAAAACTAAAATTAAGGCGGGACTAGTGCAGCAATAAAATTCCAATTTCATCCATATGGAATACAGTTCACAACATAAAAACACATTCAACAACTAATGTCAAACGAGGTATCTCAGAATTGTCGTGCGTGTATGCGTGAATCTGCGTGTTCTCCCGTCTTCTTTTAATTTTATGTTGTTTTGTCAAACTTGAAAATGCTTTTGATTTCGTAATAATTTTGTTCTTGTGGAACTTGGAAAATAATTGTTGACTTTATGACATGAAGTTAGTTGATATATTGTTCACCAGCATAGTCTTACTTTTCAAAAAGATTCTTGTTGTTCAAAGGATCATGTTTTCTGTTGAGAAATGTGATGCTCTTTTCAATTCCTTTTTTAATCAAGCCCAGAGGTTAGGTTTTACTGACCAAAAAATACAGCAGTACATTGATCAGCGCTTTCACAGACATGATACTTGATAAGGCCAAAGAAAGAGAATATAAAAAGGTTAAACAGGAACAGGATTCTAAAAGATTAGAACTGAAAAGAGGATAAAAAAGATTAGGACTCGGCTAAAAAGTGAAGAAAAAAGATTAGGACTGGAAAGAGGATAAAAAAGATTAGAACTGGAAAGAGGATAAAAAAGATTAGGACTGGAAAGAGGATAAAAAAGATTAGGACTGGAAAGAGGATAAAAAGATTAGGACTGGAAAGAGGATAAAAAAGATTAGGACTGGAAAGAGGATAAAAACGATTAGAACTGGAAAGAGGATAAAAAAGATTAGGACTGGAAAGAGGATAAAAAAAGATTAGGACTGGAAAGAGGATAAAAAAGATTAGGACTGGAAAGAGGATAAAAAAAGATTAGGACTGGAAAGAGGATAAAAAGATTAGGACTGGAAAGAGGATAAAAAAAGATTAGGACTGGAAAGAGGATAAAAAGATTAGGACTGGAAAGAGGATAAAAAGATTAGGACTGGAAAGAGGATAAAAAGATTAGGACTGGAAAGAGGATAAAAAAAGATTAGGACTGGAAAGAGGGTAAAAAGATTAGGACTGGAAAGAGGATAAAAAAGATTAGGACTGGAAAGAGGATAAAAAGATTAGGACTGGAAAAATGGTAAAAACATTAGGACTGGAAAGAGGATAAAAAAAGATTAGGACTGGAAAGAGGATAAAAAAAGATTAGGACTGGAAAGAGGATAAAAAAAGATTAGGACTGGAAAGAGGATAAAAAGATTAGGACTGGAAAGAGGATAAAAAAAGATTAGGACTGGAAAGAGGATAAAAAGATTAGGACTGGAAAGAGGATAAAAAGATTAGGACTGGAAAGAGGATAAAAAGATTAGGACTGGAAAGAGAGGAAAAACGAGTTGAGGTTGAACGGGAAAGAGAAGAAAAAAGATAGCACATGAACGAGAGCAAAAGAAATTAGGTCATCAGTGGGAACTTGACAGAGGAAGCTTTAAGTTAAAGGAAAAAGAATTGAACTTCAGTTGAAACAGGCTGAATTGCTAAGCGAGCAAACTGTTCCCAGATCCCGAACTTCTAACCCATAATTCCCAAAATTGCCCCAACTACATGGTTTCAAAAAACATAAAGATGACACTGTTTCGTTTTTGTACCGGTTTGAGGCACATGCGAGAGCTCTCAATCATGGAGTCTTTGAGAGCGTTGTTGTACATACCAGCCAGACCACCTGTAGGACCAGTCATTCGCGGACAACATCTAAAAGAATACCCTAAGGATATTAATTCACTGTGATGTGTAGGCCAGGCGAAACACAATGCGCGTCTCTACACTGTTTGGTATTGTATACTATTGTATTGTACTGTAAAGTGAATGGAACTTTTATCGTCAAAGGAATAAATAACACATATTGAAGACCCAGGTAAAATGGTGGTTTTAGATCATTTTTAAAAAATATAGCAGAAAGCCTTGTGGTATAAAACACTAACCAGCTGTGACACATGATGTATAAACACTACCAGCTGTGACACATGAGGTATAAACACTACCAGCTGTGACACATGAGGTATAAACACTACCAGCTGTGACACATGAGGTATAAACACTACCAGCTGTGACACATGAGGTATAAACACTACCAGCTGTGACACATGATGTATAAACACTGTCATTTCTGACACATGATGTATTAACACTACCAGCTGTGACACATGATGTATTAACACTACCAGCTGTGACACATGAGGCATAAACACTGTCGTTTCTGACACATGATGTAATAACACTACCAGCTGTGACACATGATGTATTAACATTATCAGCTGTGACACATGATGTATTAACACTACCAGCTGTGATACATGAAGTATAAACATTGTCATTTCTGACACATTATGTATTAATACTACCAGCTGTGACACATAATGTTTAAACACTGTCATTTGTGACACATGATGTATTAGCATTAGCAGCTGTGACACATGAAGTATAAACACTGTCAGCTATGACACACGATGCATTAACATTAGCAGCTGTGACACATGATGTATAAGTCTTCCTGAGGATAAGTACGGGTTCTCTCTGTCCTTTTTCTCTTTCTTGATGTGTACCCCGCATATACGAGTATGTGTGTATGTATGTGTGTATGTACGTGTGTATTTATGTGTGTGTGCATGGGTGCGTGTGCATGGGTGCGTGTACACGCGTAAGTGTGGGTGGATGAGCGGGGATAAATGAGACAGACGAATCAGCCGAGGCTTCGTTTTAATGCATCCTTTGCTGATAAACATCACAGGATTTTGTGGTGCCTGAAGCATTGAAGCTTTGCACACTTTTCTCCAACTTCCGCCAAAGATGGCGGTGCGGAAGAACAGTGGATGGAAATCACACCCCTGTTGGGTGGAATGACGTCACGGCAAGGTCGTTGACCACTGGCGGTTGTTGCATGGGTCATCTCAGTCCACCCCGTTACGATGAGGTAGTACAAGGGAGGAAGAGAGAGCACAAAACCGTTACGATGAGGTAGTACAAGGGAGGAAGAGAGAGCACAAAACCGTTACGATGAGGTAGTACAAGGGAGGAAGAGAGAGCACAAAACCGTTACGATGAGGTAGTACAAGGGAGGAAGAGAGAGCACAACAAGGGTGAGTTAATATTACCCTAGCAAAGCTGACCCTGCGAAAAAGGGGATCCAAAAACTATCTTTCGTACTCTCACTCACTTTCTTCCTCCCTTTAATTGAGAAATGAATCTCTCTGACATAAAGGCTATCGAGAACGTTTGTCACAATGGCACCATTTATTGATTTATTTCCTTCTTCGTGCGTAAATGTATTCAACCCCTAACAGGCCCAAAAAAGCCTTTATATGTAGAAATGATTTTTCATCTGTGCGCTTCGTAAAACTTTCATTCATTTCTTGGGGATTATGATTACACTATAGAAGTCATTGGGCCGAGTGACAACAATTATTGCACGTGCAAAATGGAACACGTTTTTGTCGAACTTCAGCACGCTGTTATCGTGCATGCTTGATTAGACAAACTGCTCATTCCTGAGTTCTGTCCTAATTTAAAGAGAATATAGATTCGCAGCTGGCTTTCTGCGCAAAGGGATAGTTTAACCCCTGGTCCGTGGTGGCGCCGCTCTGACACTGCCTCGGTGTTGCTGAAATCAACCCCATTTTCCCTCGTGTGGGTGACAAATATTATTTATAAAACAACAACAACAACAACAACAACAACGTCTGAACGTCTTTTAACAGCGCCACTCCGAAATATGAAAACTTTCGGAGAACGTGCATTTTCTTTTGCTGCGCCTACTCTCTGGAATTCGCTGCCGGCAAACATGAGAGGCGTACCTGACTTCAAATCGCAACTGAAAACGTATTTGTTCAAGCTTGCATTCAAATAATAATTATTATTATTGTTGTTTTTATTTCATTGTAATATTATGTCATATGTGTTGTAATGACAGGATGTACAATGGATGAATGCGAGTGGGTGCGCAATGAGTCACAATGTGAGATTTGCGCGATATAAGTACCATTCATTATTATTATTATTAACAACAACTACTACTACTACTACTACTACTACTACTACTACTACTACTACTACTATTACTACTACTATTACTACTACTACTACTACTACTACTACTACTACTACTACTACTACTACTACTACACTTAAAGGTTCTTCTTCAGCTAGATTTGTCCGTCTGAGTAAGTAAATTTGACATATGAAGATGATCTGCTCAAATAGTTTTGCCAACAGTTTGCCCCTCCGGATGGAAGTATAAACTGAGATCTAGTCTCCGCGCGCATGCTTTGTTTCGGTCTGCCGTTGACATCCTCGTCGGCTGAGTGTCAGCGGCTACGTAAAAACACACAGCAGCTACTTAAAGACAAACAGCAGCTACGTAAAAACACACAGCAGCTACGTAAAAACACCCAGTAGCTAGGTAACGACACAGAGCAGATACGTAAAGACACACTGTGGGGCTGAGTGTCATCAGCTACGTAAAGACACACCAGATACGTAAAGACACACAGCAGCTACATAAAGACACACAGCAG
>CM072515.1:80412182-80414682 GCA_036898135.1 Oncomelania hupensis
AATCACTGATCGATGACTGTGGCCAACGGCACAAATTGGATGCTTGTTCGCTAATTTCATCGTCTTCCATCATCCAATAAACGTAATCCCTTTTACTTTTTTTTATCTTAGAAAAAAAAACACCACGCATAACTTAAGTGAGTGCGCGGCAACATACGTACAATACCATACATAACACACATAACACGCACATAACACACAAAACACGCACATAACAAACACGCACAATACCATACATAACACACATACCTAACACACACATAACAAACACGCACAATACCATACATAACACACATAACACGCACATAACAGAAACGATACGTTAGAAAAAAACATTCGAGCAACCATCTTTGAGGGCAAGCAACATTTGTTAACGCCAGGCCACTATTTTTGGACTATAGAGTTCATAGATTTGGTTCGAAAAGCTCGTCTCACCCAAACAACACATGTCGTAAACACAACAAAAGAATCCTGAGCTGGTAAGTTAAGATTCGATGTGTGAAGCTGAGAAATGGGTAGTCTTGTGCTTGTATCCATTGTGCGAATCATTCATCGTCCTTCATCAAGGTGATTCGTTATAAATTCTTCAGTGTATGCAATTTATATGGTAATAGTTATTTTAACATGTTTTGCTCAATTCATGTAAATTCTTCAGTGTGTGAAATTTATTTAGTAATAGTTATTTTAACATGTTTTGCTTCGTTCATAAAAAAACGTTGTTGCATTCTTGATCATTGGAACAGTGTTAATGAACAGCGAGGAAAGGACATTATTGTGTTTTGGGAATAAGATACAATAACCCGTGAATATGCAGGGTTCTTGTCCAAACAACGTCAACGGCGTTCCTCGCTGGTCATTCGACGGGATGCGGATTGTGTACTTAGACCTTGTTATTTGTGCGCAGGGAAAGGATTTTTTTGTTATTTTCTTACTATTTTGGACTCCTGACATGATCACTCTAATCTACCTCCACCTTCTACGCACATTCTCTAATGACATGGGGTTCGCCATATCCTTGACGTCCATGTGAAGTCAGCTGGATGAAGTATCTTTCTCCTGGCCAAGCGTGAAGACGCAGATCTGATTAGAATTCTAGGAGCAACACCTCAAGATTAAAAACAGTTTTTCTACAACCAAAGAAGTCAGGAATTTCAACGCCAGCTAAGTGACAATTCAATAACATATTTTTTAAAGAACCTTGTCATCACGGATTCATCGTATCATATCATATGAAATAA
The DNA here is from genome assembly GCA_036898135.1 of Oncomelania hupensis. Lineage (NCBI taxonomy): Eukaryota > Metazoa > Mollusca > Gastropoda > Littorinimorpha > Pomatiopsidae > Oncomelania > Oncomelania hupensis. The sequence continues at coordinate 80,413,421 of CM072515.1, forward strand.
ATATCATCTACCATCAACCAAGAACAACAATCGGCGTGCGTCAAGGATGCCTACTCTCTCCAACACTCTTCAACATCTTCCTAGAGCGCATCATGTCGGATGCTCTTGCAGACCATGAAGGCACAGTCAGCATAGGGGGTAGAGCAATCTCCAATCTTCGTTTTGCAGATGACATTGATGGATTGGCTGGAGAGGAACAAGAACTTGAACAGCTGGTACAGAGGCTTGACACCACCTCCAAAGCCTATGGAATGGAAATAAGTGCAGAGAAGACCAAAATGATGACCAACAACACCAATGGCATCAATACGGACATCAAAGTCCAAGGCCAATCCCTCGACACAGTGCATAGCTTCAAATATTTAGGAGCCATTGTATCAGACAATGGGTCCCGACAGGAAGTCCTCTCCAGGATCGCACAAACAACTGCTGCCCTGACAAGGTTGAAGCCCATTTGGAAAGACAGGACCATCAGTCTACATTCCAAAGTAAGACTGCTGCGCTCCCTTGTCATCTCCATCTTCCTATATGCTTGCGAAGCATGGACCCTCACAGCAGATCTCCAACGAAGAATACAAAGCATGGAGATGAGGTGCTACAGAAGACTTCTGGGCATTTCCTATACCCAACACATCACCAACGACGAAGTCCGACAGACCATCACACAAGCCATTGGACAACACGATGACCTGCTAACAGTGGTGAAGAAACGGAAACTTCGGTGGTATGGCCACGTCACCAGATCATCAGGCCTTGCAAAGACTATTCTGCAAGGCACAGTGCAAGGAGGTAGAAGAAGAGGGAGACCGAAAAAGAGGTGGGAGGACAACATTCGAGAATGGACTGGTTTGACACTGAGCGAAGCCATCAGGGCTGCTGAGGACAGAGAAAGATGGAGTATGCTGGTTAAACGATCATCTGTGGTGCCCCTACGACCTTCGGGTTACGGGACAGGATAGGATAGGATAGGACCATCAACCAGTGGTATTCTTTTTTAGTTGTAAAAAAGCAAACAGGACGAATGAATAGCCAATAATTTCCTTTATTCTGTATTATCTATTTCTCATGCTCAACATTATTTTCTTGTCCGTTATCGCATTTTGGACATAGTAAGAGAAAAATTGATTCTATATATATACATTTCTTTTAGTCTGTTCATTCAACCTTTAACATCATAATAACGCACAAACACAACTACACAATACACAACCACACATTGCACACACACCCACACATAACACAACCACACACATATCACACCC
>CM072515.1:80419682-80447182 GCA_036898135.1 Oncomelania hupensis
TGCTCTTTGATAGCCGATGTGTCATGTCCTTACCATTCGATAATCACAGTCAAAATCTTTATTGTACCAACAAACAGCAAGGACAATGATTTCGCAGAGTACAACAAACATTGACAGTCACACTCACACAATACAGTCAGTACAGTGTACAACAATCATTGACAGTCACACTCATACAACACAGTCAGTACAGTGTACAACAATCATTGACAGTCACACTCACACAATGCAGTCAGTACAGTGTACAACAATCATTGACCGTCACACTCACACAACACAGTACAGTGTACAACAATCATTGACAGTCACACTCACACAACAGTCAGTACAGTGTACAACAATCATTGACAGTCACACTCACACAATACAGTCAGTACAGTGTACCCCTCTTTCCCTGGGATGGTTATCCCTGTCTGCCATATCGCCAATGGTGGGTGTAGACGTTAAACCTCAATGTTCATTCATTCCCGACAGAAAATCCTCTCCAGGATCGCACAAACAACTGCTGCCCTGACAAGGTTGAAGCCCATTTGGAAAGACAGAACTATCAGTCTACATTCCAAGGTAAGGCTGCTGCGCTCCCTTGTCATCTCCATCTTCCTAAATGGCTTGCGAAACATGGACATTCACAGCAGATCTACAACGAAGAATACAAAGAATGGAGATGAGGTGCTACAGAAGACTTATGAGCATTTCCTATACACAGCACATCAACGAAGTCCGACAGACCATCACACAAGCCATTGGACAACGCGGTGACCTGCTCACAGTGGTGAAGAAACGGAAACTCCGATGGTTCGGCCACGTCACCAGAGCACCAGGCCTTGCAAAGACCATTCTGCAAGGCACGGTGGATGGATGCAGAAGAAGAGGGAGACAACAAAAAGAAGTGGGAGGACAACATTCGAGAATGGACAGGCTTGACAATAAACGAAGCCATGAGGGTTGCTGAGGACAGAGAAAGATGGAGTACGCTGGTTAAACGATCATTGTCCAACGACCTTCGAGTTATGGGATAAGATTGGATAGGATTATTATTATTATTATTATTATTATTATTATTATTATTATTATTATTATTATTATTATTATTATTATTATTATTATTATTATTATTATTATTATTATTATTATTATTATTATTATTTAAATAATTAATTAATTAAGTGACCAGCATAGAGGGAAAATGGAGTAAGGTTGCATTTGTTAACCCATTCTTCTTGCAAAACATCATTTTGTAGCATTTCACTGGATGTCAGCAGAAAATTGCTTTTTGACAGGAACAAAACCAGTTATTTCCATGAAAACGTCTGTACCAGGGCACTTGAATATAGTGGCTTCTAACTGGCATTAGCCATGCTCTCCACAATACATCTGTATCATTTCAGGTCAGGAAACAGCTACTTTTGACAGAAACTAACCAGTGGAGTTTCCCGGTGGAACCATTATGTCTACCATCACGACCTCATGTTACTACAGCAAGCTCATTGCGGTGTTTTTCTCCGACACAAACGCGATGTAACGTTATGAAGACTGACATAAGCAAACATCAGGCGCACAGAGTGTACCAGACGCACAGAGCGTACCAGACGCACAGAGTGTATCAGACGCACTGAGTGTGTGTGCCTGCTGAGTCACACGCCTAACCTTACGAAAAAGTAATCACGTCTTCCATTGAGGACGATTTTATGGTCTCCCAGGTCTATGTTCCCACAATGTCTATGTTCTCTTCCAGCTCCATTTTTACTCAGACCCTTTTAACCCCAGTTATGTTACCCCACAGGCATTGGTTTCTAATAACAATAATAATGTTCATAATATACACAAACACACACCCAAACTAAACAGTCGAACGTAAGATCCTGGAGGGAATGTAGAGCTGGTGGAACATAGAAAATCATTGGGGACACAGACCTGGAGGAATATAGAGTTGGTGGAACAGCGGGCTGACCCCGTGTTTATGCGCTACCCCCGTTGGGGTGCCGGTGGTTTCAGTATAAATAGTATCCCCACTTTCTGGAAATTTAGTGCTTTAAATTCCCACTGTCGCTGTCTTTCTCATTTGCTCTTTCTCATTCCTGCTCTTTTCTATCAATCTGCTATACTATCGTCTTCTTCGCTAGACCAGTCTCCTACCTTTTTTCTTGAAAACTCTTCCGGGACAGGACTCCTTGTTTGTGTATGAGGTCTGTTGGATCAGCTTGGGAATATTGGACGCTTTCTGCCAGGTGGTCAGTAGGGCTTCCTATGATGTTATTATTTAGCAATGAAGGCATTTTTTTATGTATGTGTTTTGTTGATAATTTATAATGATGTTTGTATTCTATTTTGTTTTTGTAAACGGGGGTTCGATAAGTTTGGGTGAAGCCTCAGCCGTCCCCTGCGTGGGATGTCTTTATTGTAAAGTGACTGGCTGGTGGAGAGCTTTCGGTTTTACCACTAGGGTTGTTTCGGCAGATCTTTTATGCGGATCGGGGGTTGTCGGGTCCTGATTTGGCTCGGAAGAGTCCGCTGGACCTAAAGCAATAATAATGTAATGTAATGTAATGTAATGTTTATTCGCTGTTTATTTTGATATTTGGTTGGAAGAATGACGTTTACTTGTGCACGGTCCGACGCACTGAGTACACCAGACCCTCACCAACACGTCACAGTGTCAGTGATGTTGGTGGTCCGCCTGAAGTTGTGCTAATGGAATTCTAACAGGAGGAACAGTTTCCAATGTCTGTGATGGAGACTATGATAAGCGGTAGTCGGAGGTCACTTTAAAACTCAAGGTTTATCAACAAATACGTAGGCACACACAGACAGACGGGTCAGAAAGACACACGCACACACACACACACACAAACTATCTTTCATCCTATATTTTTCGCTGCTTCAAAATAAGACTTTCTGCACTATAAATGTCAAGACTTTTCTCTTGACACAATGACAAGAACTGCATGCGTCAATGTACCATATATTGTGTCTTGTAAACCTTGTTTTGGTTTTATGACAATAAATATTCGTATTCGTATTCGTATTCACACACAGAATTGTGAACGCACAGATAGCATGTGCGCATTACACATACACACACCCTAAACGCACGCACATGCACACATCACCAACAAAGGAGAGCAATATACTGACACAACAAAGAAGAGCAATATACTGACACAACAAAGGAGAGTATATACTGACACAAAGGAGACCTATATATACTGACACAAAGGAGACCTATATATACTGACACAACAAAGGAGAGCTATATCTACTGACAAAAATGAGAGCTATATAACTGACACAAATGAGACCTATATATACTGACACAAAGGAGACCTATATATACTGACACAAAGGAGACCTATATATACTGACACAACAAAGGAGAGCTATATATACTGACACAAAGGAGAGCTATATATACTGACACAAAGGAGAGCAATATACTGACACAACAAAGGATATATATATACTGACACAACAAAGGAGAGCAATATACAGACACAACAAAGGAGAGCAATATACTGACACAACAAAGGAGAGCAATATACTGCCACAACAAAGGAGAGCAAGACTGACACAACAAAGGAGAGCAATATACAGACACAACAAAGGAGATCTATATACTGACACAACAAAGGAGAACTATATACTGACACAACAAAGGAGAGCAATATACAGACACAACAAAGGAGAGCTATATACTAACACAACAAAGGAGAGCTATATACTGACACAACAAAGAGAGCTATATACTAACACAACAAAGGAGAGCTATATACAGACACAACAAAGGAGATCTATATACTGACACAACAAAGGAGAACTATATACTGACACAACAAAGGAGAGCAATATACCGACACAACAAAGGAGAGCAATATACTGACACAACAAAGGAGAGCTATATACTGACACAACAAAGGAGAGCCATAGACTGACACTACAAAGGAGAGCAATAGACTGACACAACAAAGGAAAGCAATAGACTGACACAACAAAGGAGAGCAATAGACTGACACAACAAAGGAGAGCAATAGACTGACACAACAAAGGAAAGCAATATACTGACACAAAGAGAGCGCGTGTCAAGCATCCACTCACAAGTCTGATCGAAATTATAATAAACAGTATTCAGACGTTAGTTGCGAGCAAAGTGAAAGTCCACACACACACACACACACGCACACACACACACACTCACGCACACAGAGCACGCGTACATACACAAGTAACACGCGTACACACACACACAGAGAAACAGAGCGCGCATACACGTATACACACAGACACAACTGAATGCTATAATGCAAAGGTACTGACCACTTATAATAATAATAATAATAATAATAATAATAATAATAATAATAATAATAATAATAATAATAATAATAATAATAATAATACAGGATGCTATGTACGCGCCTTTCCCCAAGGCTCAAAGCGCGGCGATCTATACCAACATACAAGCTCACCTGTCTCATTTACCCTCACACACACCAAATACACATACATCACTCAAACAGGTGGTGTAAAGGCAGGGAAATCGCTATTAGAAAAAGGAAGAAAGTCGATTTTTTTATTTTTGAAATTTTTATATTGACTGCATCCTGTACCATTATTGAAGGGAGGGAGGAAACCGGAGTGCCCGGAGAAAACCCTCGGTGACCTCAATAGTCTCGTACCTAAGTCACATACGTTCGCCCCTTGCGGCAGGGAGATCGCTAGTATTAGAAGAAGGAATAAAATCGATTTTTTTATTTTTTGAAATTTTTATATTGACTTCATCCTGTACCATTATTGAAGGGAGGGAGGGAGGAAACCGGAGTGCCCGGAGAAAACCCTCGGTGACCTCAATAGTCTCGTACCTAAGTCACATACGTTCGCCCCTTGCGCCACCCTCAGCACCAGCAGCAAATTGAGGTTACACTACCAGCGTTTCTCACTGAATACGAACCACACATAATCGCAGATTTGCAGGAAGTCAGTAAATGCCTTTGCACAACGAGGATAAAATGAACGCTGGGTTTTTGTTTTCAGGAATGGTGAATGATTTATTTTGTATAGTAGACCTTGCCTTTTGTGAAAATGTTTTATTTGGGAGTCAGTCATCTGGGAAAGGTCCCCACACTCCAAACACTGTTGTATGGCCCCCTAAACATTGCTACCAGCACAGTGCGTTGTCATCTCTCCCCTTCTTTGGGCTAGAGACAATCACCTTGGAAAGATCTGGGCTTCCTCAACTATTGTTTAGAGCTCACGCATTGTCCTTCGTATCTTTCAAAATCACCTCCAGAAGGGCTTAGCTCGTTGACCCATTTCTTCTAGTGTAATATCCCCATTTGAGGTCAGCTCCCAATTGCGGGCAGTTTGAAGAGGAAACCTTTTTTTATGGCAGCGACAATAGACTCTATACGATCGACCAACTTTAAAAAAAAATGAGTGTAGTACATTGCAAAATAGTATAGCTACCAATTTGGTATACTCGTGTTGAACCTTTCGCGGATTTGTATCCAAAACTGTGTGTTACTAGTTTAGAACATATTTCATTTTGTAGATGAAGGAAAACGACATCCCGACTGCAGTTGCCAGCACCACGCCTTCGTGCATTCAGACAATATGCTTGTTTGTTGTTGTTTTGTTTACAAACTGAACATGAACTGCCACTATCTAAAACACATGTAGACGTGTAGAAATTGTGTGATGGTTGACTAAATATAAAAGTATAACTGAATGTGGGCAGTTGTGATGGATTACTGTATAATAAAACTTTTAAGTTAACAAACCTGACCGCAATACATTCGCTCCACGCTGTACAATTGTTTTTAGTTTTGTTTTTAACGTTTTGTTCCTACTATCTTCGCTCTTTGTTTTTAACGTTTTGTTCTTACTATCTTCGCTCTTTGTTTTTAACGTTTTGTTCCTACTATCTTCGCTCTTTGTTTTTAACGTTTTGTTCCTACTATCTTCGCTCTTTGTTTTTAACGTTTTGTTCCTACTATCTTCGCACTTTGTTTTTAACGTTTTGTTCCAACTATCTTCGCTCTTTGTTTTTAACGTTTTGTTCCTACGATCTTCGCTCTTTGTTTTTAACGTTTTGTTCCTACTATCTTCGCTCTTTGTTTTTAACGTTTTGTTCCTACTATCTTCACTCTTTGTTTTTAACGTTTTGTTCCTACTATCTTCGCTCTTTGTTTATTGAAGTACATCTAGATATCCTATCCTATCCTGTCCCGTAACCCGGAGGTCGTAGGGGCACCACAGATGATCATTTAACCAGCATACTCCATCTTTCCCTGTCCTCAGCAGCCCTGATGGCTTCGCCCAGTGTCAAACCAGTCCATTCTCGAGTGCTGTACCCCCACCTCTCCCTCGGTCTGCCTCCTCCCCTTCCTCCTTGCACTGTGCCTTGCAGAATAGTTTTTGCAAGGCCTGATGATCTGGCGACATGACCACACCATCGGAGTCTCCGTTTCCCCACCACTGCGAGCAGGTCACTGCGTTGTCCAATGGCCTGCGTGATGGCCTGTCGGACCCCGTCGCTGGTGATGTGTCGGGCTTAGGAAATGCCCAGAAGTCTTCTGTAGCACCTCATCTCCATGCTTTGTATTCTTCGTTGGAGATCTGCTGTGAGGGTCCATGCTTCGCAAGCATATAGGAAGATGGAGATGACAAGGGAGCGCAGCAGTCTTACTTTGGAATTTAGACTGATGGTCCTGTCTTTCCAAATCTAGACAATCAACTACAAGCGTCGGAAACATCTGGATCTCTTAAACCATCATGCCGCCGTGTGTCGACCAAAACAAAGCAATGCTTGTGTTGTCCTAATTACATTTTGTCTACATAGCTCATAAACAACACCACCACAACAATCGTCCTGTCGCTGTCCATTGTCACAGCCTTACATTGCGAGATCCAGACAAGCAACCAGTACCAGGGTGAAGAGTCCACATACAAACGCTGTAGTGCAGACCTGTCCGTACTGAAAGCAAAATTGTATTGGGCAGTGTTCATAACGTGTAGTGAAGGTCGTCACTGGGCAGTCTTCTTAATGTATAGTGAAGGTCGTCACCAGGCAGTCTTCTTAATGTATAGTGAAGGTCGTCACTGGGCACTGTTCTTAACGTATAGTGAAGGTCGTCACTGGGCAGTGTTCTTAACGTATAGTGAAGGTCGTCACTGGGCAGTGTTCTTAACGTATAGTGAAGGTCGTCACTGGGCAGTGTTCTTAACGTATAGTGAAGGTCGTCACTGGGCAGTGTTCTTAACGTATAGTGAAGGTCGTCACTGGGCACTGTTCTTAACGTATAGTGAAGGTCGTCACTGGGCAGTGTTCTTAACGTATAGTGAAGGTCGTCACTGGGCAGTGTTCTTAACGTATAGTGAAGGTCGTCACTGGGCAGTGTTCTTAACGTATAGTGAAGGTCGTCACTGGGCAGTGTTCATAACGTATAGTGAAGGTCGTCACTGGGCAGTGTTCTTAACGTATAGTGAAGGTCGTCACTGGGCAGTGTTCTTAACGTATAGTGAAGGTCGTCACTGGGCAGTGTTCATATGGTGTGGTAAAGGACGTCCCCTGGCTATGTTCATAACATTGGTTGAAGTAAAAGTACCTCATTGGGCAGTGTTTATAACGTGTAGAGAAGGCGTTATTGGGCAGTGTCCATAACGATTAGTGAATAGCGCCCTTGGGCAGTGTTCATAACATTGCATTGGGCAGAGTGAAGGGCGTCATTGGGCAGTGTTCATAACGTGTAGTGAAGGGCGTCATGTTCGATACAATAATACAATGGAATATTTGAAGTCTGAAGCGAGAAAAACCCACTACCTATTGCCTCCCTTTACTGTTTTTCTTCTGGGTATTCTCTCTGGGGACCGTCTGTGTGCAGTCTCAATGTAATTCCGGTAAGAGTTATCCCCCTGTAAAAATAGCTCTCCAGACAGAAAAGGCTAGAAAGTCACAGTAAATATATGACAGGTGACCGTGTCCCCGCCCCAACCCCGCCTTGAAGACCATCAATACTGAAACAGAAAAGTAAATCGCAGAAAATAATCTAATAGTTTCCCTTTAAACCAAGGAAACACCGCTAGCTTAACACTATAGACACATTAATTTTTGTTTTAGTTTAATTAAACGGAAGTTTCACGTGCTGTCTCTCAGCTGGATTAGAATATATCACAAATCATCAGGACGTACAAGAGGTAAATAACAAGTCTGAAGATCACTGAGCACAATCCTGGGTGAGTAGGGATGGGGAGGAGGGACCTAGTGCGTGCTGAGTGTATTTGTGTAGCCGGCACTCGCCCGTCTAGGACATGAGCGTCAGGATCTTTAAAGTCCATGCCATGGAATGCGTGCGTACACAGACTAGACCTCGGTTTATACTGTCATTCATCATGCATGCCACTGTCAGAGGTAAGTGGAGGACAGTGTCTACTGCTTTGCCCTCATAACCCATAACCCATAACACATCACACATATCACATCACACATAACACATCACACATCACACATAACACATCACACATAACACATCACACATAACACATCACACATAACACATCACACATAACACATATCACATCACACATCACACATAAGAGATAAGACATACGAGATTTATTTGTCCAAGAGTTCATATTGGAAACATTGCTTCCAGCAGGGCAAAACAATAATAATAATAAGATGCCGACAATGATAACGACCATACATAAACGATTGTATGACGACAGCAACAATGATGATGTTGATGATGACGACGACGACGATGATTATTACGATGACGCCGGTGAAATATGATGATAACGACGACGAGTGATAATGATGATGATGACGAGGACGGTGATAATGAACGATGTCACGTTTCCGGTTCATGTTCTGCCATCTGGCATTTTAAAGGATAGGCCGATTAAATGTGTACGTTATGAGAACAACATATGGCTAGATATGGATGGCTGTTGCCATTCCATTCATCTAATCGTCTGTGGTCAAACTGTCCAAGCGAACATCGAACTCGCGTTTGTAGTTTAATGTTAGCGTTTTCTAAGAATCAGTTGGACTAACAGCTTGGAGCACGAACAAGCTCGGGCAGAACAAGGAAGACAAAACACAACACAGAGTCACCAGAAAAAAAACAAATTTCAAGCTCATTTAAAACTCTTTTTCGTTGTCGAAACAAGGTTAAATTCATTAAACTGTGGACTGGAATCCTATCTATTGAGATATGTAGGAAATTGTTCCTTATCATTTCTTTTTCTACAAAAGCTACCAGCACTTCAGTCTATTTCAACGCATAGTCTTGAACGCAACAAGAATGGTACGAAGAAAACAACAACGACGACGATGATGATTATGATGATTATGATGATAATGTTGATAATGTTGATAATGTTGATAATAATGATGGTGAGAAGGAGAAGGATTATGATGACGATGAAAAGAGGAGCGATTAAAACAGTGGGGAAAAAAGAAGAAGAAGAAGAAGAAGAAGAAGAAGAAGAAGAAGAAGAAGAAGAAGAAGAAGAAGAAGAAGATGATGATGATGATGATGATGACGATGATGATGATGATGATGATGATGATGATGACGATGATGACGATGATGATGAGGATGATGATGATGATGATGATGATGATGACGATGATGATGATGATGATGATGATGATGATGATGATGATGATGATGATGATGATGATGATGATTATTATTAAAATGATGTTGATGATGAAGAAAAAGAAGCAAGAGCAGTTGAAAAGAAAAGAAAAACTGAAAATGGAAAAGGAAGAAAAAGACCTTTGAACATTACAGTCAATTAATTTAAGAAATATCCTTTCAAATATCGGGCATTGTGGCATTTTAAAATCAAACCGAAGGATAAAGAATGTCAAAATTAAATTGCTCAGAAACATAGCTTGTTTTCTTTTATCTCAGATGAAATGTTCATGTCGAAGTTGACGCCTAGTGACCAGTCTTCGTCAACAGAAGTGAGTGCCCTGGAGGTTCGATCAGCTCTAAGTAGCAGTGGCTGGACCTTTGAGCTACAACATTCACCAAATTGTGTCCCAAATGTTGAACAACAATACCAAACGAAAGTGAACAGGTAACTAAGATCAAAGGCAACGAAATAGATTAGATTACATTAGCAATGCTTTGTTTCTTTAATGTAACGTCTTTTCACCTAAGTGATTTTACATTTGATGGGAGCAGGGGAAAATAATAAAGAAATAAGGATTGGTCATAATGAAGGGAGAAAGGAATGAAACAAAATAAACAAAACTGAACAACTAAACAATCAAAATTGTAAAATAATTATAACTTGTACAAAATGGCGTCCAATATAACTACAAAACAATCCTTTTAAAAGTATCTTACTTATACGTGGTATTTTGTTAGTCATGGTTTATAGGGTCCTGTGGGATGCAAAGAACCCAATCAGGACCATCATACAAATACCAAGCGAGCGTTGTGGCCAAGTGGGCTAAGGCGGGACTAACTTGCCTTGTCCACAAGCCAGAAACCAATGGCGCCTGACAGGTGTGGGTTCGAGCCAGCATCTGGGCGTTATGTTTCTCCGAATATTATTTACTTTCGACTCGGGCAACGTCTCGGGGGTTTTCTCCGGGTACTCCGGTTTGCTCCCCCAGCAAAAATTTCAAAAAAATTCACAAATAATGTTAGGTAGGTAGGGTTTGGGCGCGCCACTGGCTGCGACTACGCCTTCCCTGGGGGAGGCGGCCCAGAGTTTCCCGATAGAAAGGGATAATAAACTGCAGCCCAAAAAAAAATCTCATAGATATAATATTCAATGTTCTGAATTTATGCTTCACAGAAAAAAAAATCCACTAGATCTATCAATAACCTATACTGACTATCCTATCCTATCCTATCCTGTCCCGTAACCCGAAGGTCGTAGGGGCACCACAGATGATCGTTTAACCAGCATACTCCATCTTTCTCTGTCCTCAGCAGCCCTGATGGCTTCGCTCAGTGTCAAACCAGTCCATTCTCGAATGTTGTCCTCCCACCTCTTTTTCGGTCTCCCTCTTCTTCTACCTCCTTGCACTGTGCCTTGCAGAATAGTCTTTGCAAGGCCTGATGATCTGGTGACGTGGCCATACCACCGAAGTTTCCGTTTCTTCACCACTGTTAGCAGGTCATCGTGTTGTCCAATGGCTTGTGTGATGGTCTGTCGGACTTCGTCGTTGGTGATGTGTTGGGTATAGGAAATGCCCAGAAGTCTTCTGTAGCACCTCATCTCCATGCTTTGTATTCTTCGTTGGAGATCTGCTGTGAGGGTCCATGCTTCGCAAGCATATAGGAAGATGGAGATGACAATGGAGCGCAGCAGTCTTACTTTGGAATGTAGACTGATGGTCCTGTCTTTCCAAATGGGCTTCAACCTTGTCAGGGCAGCAGTTGTTTGTGCGATCCTGGAGAGGACTTCCTGTCGGGACCCATTGTCTGATACAATGGCTCCTAAATATTTGAAGCTATGCACTGTGTCGAGGGATTGGCCTTGGACTTTGATGTCCGTATTGATGCCATTGGTGTTGTTGGTCATCATTTTGGTCTTCTCTGCACTTATTTCCATTCCATAGGCTTTGGAGGTGGTGTCAAGCCTCTGTACCAGCTGTTCAAGTTCTTGTTCCTCTCCAGCCAATCCATCAATGTCATCTGCAAAACGAAGATTGGAGATTGCTCTACCCCCTATGCTGACTGTGCCTTCATGGTCTGCAAGAGCATCCGACATGATGCGCTCTAGGAAGATGTTGAAGAGTGTTGGAGAGAGTAGGCATCCTTGACGCACACCGATTGTTGTTCTGAACCAATTCCCGATGGCTCTGTTGTGGAGGACTGCACTGGTAGCCTTGTCATACAGGCTTTTGATGACTTCAATAATTTTAGGGCTGATGTTGTACACTTTCATTGTTGCCCATAGAGCTGCATGCCAGACTCGGTCAAACGCCTTCTTGAAGTCTATGAACACATGATATAGATGTTGTTGGTGCTGTAGGTATTTTTCACAGATTATTCTGAGGTTGAAAATCTGCTCAGTGGTACTTCGCCCTGCCCTGAATCCTGCTTGTTCTTCAGCTATGATTTGTTCAGCTTGGGGTTTCAACCTGTTGAGTATTATTTTCAGGAGGACCTTGCTGGGATGGCTGATGAGGCTGATGGTCCGGTAATTTTCACACTCCTGAAGGTTACCTTTTTTGGGAAGAGTGATGACAAGCGACTGGGTCCATGGTATAGGCCACTCCCCACTCTGCCAGATCTTGTTACAGATAATGGTGAGGGCATCAATCATCGCTTCTCCTCCTGCTTGTAGCAGTTCCGCGGGTATGTTGTCCACTCCCGCTGACTTCCCTTTCTTTAGCGCTTGCACTGCTGCCTCAACTTCTTCCCGGAGAATTGGGAGGATTTCTTCTTCTTCTCTGTTCTCGGGACATGCTAGAACTGATGGGTCTCCATTTGGTGTATGGTTGTAAAGGTCAGAGCAGTACTCTGTCCATCTGTCCAAGACTTCTTGTTCTTCTGTAAGGCATATGCCAGACTTGCTATGGATACTGATTGATGAAATACTGACTGTATTTTACCAAAAAAAAAAAAAAACATCCAACAGGACTGTATATTAATGATTTTGCAATTTCTATCCAATAATTAATATTTTTATCCTGAATATTTCCAATATGTTGTGGAATATATTGCGCGAATGTACTGCAGTCATAAATGAGATGATTAATAGAAAATGCTTGTTTGTAAATGTAGGCAACTTCCTTACGGTATTTTGTCCTCCACAAGTTCAAATAAAACGACACGCAAACTGATATTAGTCCGTGAGGAGTGTAACATACCATTATATAATTTAATGAAAGGAAATTTTTTTTTAATATTTTTCTAAATTATTCTATATATTTTTTTTTTTTGAGAATGGCATACCGAGCTGAATAACAGTACTTCCATCTGTTGTCCATTTTTTTTGCAATCCTATCAGCCCAGTCATTAGGATTTAATCCGCTATGAGATGGTATCCAGCAAAATTGAACATTTGTTCCATTCATGATTAAACTATAAATAAGATATTTAAATTCATCTACAACATCCTTTTTTGTTATAATTTGAATTCAAAGTTTGTAAAACTGATTTAGAGTTAACACAAAATAATATATTTAAAATAATATATTTAAAAAGTCAGTGTGTAAACTAATAATTTTATTCAATACCATAAGTATAGCAATAAGTTCTGCAGTAAATATTGAACGCTCTTTCCTCAAGAGATAAGTCTCGTTAAATTGTACATAACCTGCTCCTGTTTCCCCTGAAATAAAACAGATTACGTCATTTGAAAAAGATTCGTCAGGTGCACATATGAGTGTCTGTAGAACGTCTTTTGATAACAAAAAAACATACCTTACAGGTGTAAATAAAAATAACAGCTTTTCAACAAAGAGGTCAGTAACACATTTTCAAAAAGAGAAATCGCATCAAATAATTAGAATAATATAAGCTCCGATAGGGCAAAAGTTTACTTTACAACTTGAAGACACATGCTGTGGCGTGAGGTTGCGCTACGTTGTGGCGTGAAGTTGCGCTATGCTGTGGCGTGAGGTTGCTAGGTTGTGGCGTGAGTTTGCGCTAGGTTGTGGCGTGAGTTTGCGCTAGATTGTGGCGTGAGGTTGCGCTAGGTTATGGCGTGAAGTTGCGCTATGCTGTGGCGTGAGTTTGCGCTAGGTTGTGGCGTGAGTTTGCGCTAGGTTGTGGCGTGAGGTTGCGCTAGGTTGTGGCGTGAGGTTGCGCTAGGTTATGGCGTGAAGTTGCGCTATTCTGTGGCGTGGCTGCATGGATGGTGATGAGTAGGGGCGTGAATGCATATAACAGTTGTTTAGTCATCATTCATGCACTACATAATTCCATTTCATCTTCACGCATTCTATTTTCATCTTGTGTTTATAATAATGTGCGGATGTTATATTGATGTTTATTGAATATGTATGATGACGATTTTGGTGGAATTCACGTGTAGTTAGCTAGTGTCATCACGAAGGACTATAGTTAGTGTTGAGCAAAGTTAAAAGGAACAACTGAGTTAGCTGGAGAGAGAGGGGATAGTGGGAACCTTGGATACATCGGGGATAGACTGCCATTACCTCGGTTGCATTAACTGTTGCAGTTAGTTAGTTACTCATTGCTTACAGGGTCCAGCAGACTGAAAAAAGCCGAATCAGGACCACAACTTTTTGACAGAGGACTCACCCCTGATCCGTATGAAAGATCAGTTGAAACAACCCCAGTGGTAACACTGAAGGCACTCCACAAGCTGGTCACTATGCAATAAAGACATCCCACGCAGTGGGCGCTGATGCTATACTCTAATTTATCGAACCCCCGTTTACAAAAACAAAATAGAACACAAACATCATTATAAAATATCAACAAAACACACATACATATAAAAGTACCTACATTGCTAAATAATAATATCATAGGAAGCCCTATTGACCATTTGGCAGAAAGAGTCCAATATTTCCAAGATGACCCAACAGACCTCAGCTCATACACAAATGAGCAGTTTTCAAAGTTTTCAAGAAAAAAAAAGGTGACTGGTCTAGCGAAGAAGGAACAGAGTAGAAATGAAAAAGAACAAAGGAGAAAGACAGCGACAGTGGGAATTTTAAGCACTAAATTTTCCGAAAGTGGGGATACTATTTATACTGAAACCCCGTCTTTCTCCTCCTTGTGATTTTGACTTTCTCTTTTCTTATGTTGATACCATTGTGATTGTTCACGGTTTTTTATCCCATCACATTTATTGAGTGTAGCGTTTGTCCGTGAATGTTAATTGGTTTAGTTGTATGATTACAGTGTGACTGGAATGGTGATCATACAGTAAATCTTTGTCATTTGTTGTATGGCGTGTTTGTACGTCCTTATTTTCTTGTCTAAACTGAAGGACGTCCGGCCGATCAGGGGCGCTTGTGTGAATGTATGTTTATATGTGAGTGCCTGCGTGTGTACTTGTGTCTGATCAGTTCGCGACACTCAAGTCAACACGCCCTTCTCCATTACCGGCTGACAAAAAGAAACACAAATTACTGGCCTTCTACTTGAAGTTTTATCCCGGAAAATACTTCCTTGCATCCGGTTGTCTTGTGAATTAAAATGTTTACAAGATAAAACATGTTTTCATCGTTGAAACTGCTCTTTTGCGAACAAACGGGACAGAGCTCTGCACAGGTCCAACACACCGAAGCAGCGGCCTTGACCTCCAAAAACAACATGACCAATGCTTAGAAGGTTCAGCGGACTGCTAAAGCCCAATCACAATTACCGGCAACGAAATGAACTCGGTTGTTGTGTATGACACTGGTTGAAGACATGTTAAAGACACCAAAATGAGTTTACAAAACTGGCACATATATATATATATATATATATATATATATATATATATATATATATATATATATATATATATATATATATATATATATATATATATATATATATATATATATATATATATATATATATATATATATATATATATATATATATATATATATATATATATATATATATATATATATATATATATATATATATATATATATATATATATATATATATATATATATATATTGAGGTGAGGAATGAGGACAGCGGCTGGGTGAGGGAAAGATGATCTTCTTCTTCTACTTCCTTTCTTTCTCCTCCTCTTCTTCTTCTTCTTAGTATTAATGGTATTGAACCCCCCATCGCTGCACACCCCTACATCGTCTCTAAGATGTTCCAACAATTGCAGAAATTACTTGGAAGCATTGTTTAACTCTTTAAATGCTGGACATTCCGAGGCATTAAAATGTTACGTAATACTGATATAGCGCACTTGATACTCCATAATAAAGTACAATATTACCTCTGTAAGGATGGGGAAGGCACATTTATGTTGGTGAATCAAACAGTGACTAATTTAATAGTGTCTGAGTCTATATTTTGATATCCATTCACGTTTCATATCTGTCTTCGGTCCTGTAGGACACTTACGTGTTAACGCCGCGGCACATTTGGAAACAAAATTGGTTAATGTAGCAAAACGTCCTCATCCATCTATAAAAATTCAATGTACTCCCACCCTGCTCATTCGTTATTGAAACAAACAACTTAAGGTAAATGGAACGGCCTCTTTCGCTATTGTAACAATAGGATTTGGAGCCTCAAGGTCGACGTGCTAAAACACTTTCCTCTTAACCACTAAGACGATAACAGAGAGAGACAGACAGACAGAGAGACAGACAAACGGAAACAAAACTGACAGAGACATTAGGAAATTGAGAGAGAGACAGACAAAAAGTGCGAAGAGAGAAGGAGAATATGAGTTATAGAAAGGCAGAACAGATAATGAGAGAGAGAGAGAGAGAGAGAGACAGGCAGGGCGAAGAGAGAAGGAGAATATGAGTTAGAGAAAGGCAGAACAGATAGTGAGAGAGAGAGAGAGAGAGAGAGAGAGAGAGAGAGAGAGAGAGAGAGAGAGAGAGACAGACAGACAAAAAGGGCGAAGAGAGAAGGAGAATATGAGTTATAGAAAGGCAGAACAGATAATGAGAGAGAGAGAGAGACAGGCAGGGCGAAGAGAGAAGGAGAATATGAGTTATAGAAAGGCAGAACAGATAATGAGAGAGAGAGAGAGACAGGCAGGGCGAAGAGAGAAGGAGAATATGAGTTAGAGAAAGGCAGAACAGATAATGTGAGAGAGAGAGAGAGAGAGAGAGACAGAGAGACAGAGACAGAGAGACAGAGACAGAGACAGACAGAGACAGACAGACAGGCAGGGCGAAGAGAGAAGGAGAATATGAGTTAGAGAAAGGCAGAGCAGATAATGAGAGAGAGAGAGTGAGAGAGAGAGAGACAGACAGACAGACAGGCAGGGCGAAGAGAGAAGGAGAATATGAGTTAGAGAAAGGCAGAACAGATAGTGAGACAGAGAGGTGTATAGAAGGCATTAATATTATCCTATCCTATCCCGTAACTCGAAGGTCGTTGGGGCACCACAGATGATCATTTAACCAACGAACTCCATCTTTCCCTGTCCTCCAACCCTCATGGCTTCGCTCAGTGTCAAACCAGTCCATTCTCCAATGTTGTCCTCCAACCTCTTTTCTGTATCCCTCTTTTTCTGCTTTTTTTTTTTTTTGCACCGTGCTTTGCAGAATGGTCTTTGCAATGCCCGATGCTCTGGTGACGTGGCCATACTATCGAGGTTTCCGTTTCTTCACCACTGTGAGCAAGTCATCGTGTTCTCCAATGGCTTGTGTGATGGTCTGTCGGACTTCGTTGCTGGTGATGTGCTGGGTATAGGAAATGCCCAGAAGTCTTCTGTAGCACCTCATCTCCATGCCTTTTATTCTTCGCTGCAGATCTGCTGTGCGGGGTTCATGTTTCGCAAGCATATAGGAAAATGGAGATGACAATGGAGCGCAGCAGCCTTCCCTTGGAATACAGACTGGTGGACCTGTTTTACCAAATGGGCTTCACCCTTGTCAGGCAGCAGTTGTTTGTGCTATCATGTAGAGGATTTCCTATCGGGACCCATTGTCTGATACAATGGCTCCTAAATATTTGAAGCAATGCACTGTGTCGAGGGATTGACCATAGACTTTGATGTCCATGTTGATGCCATTGGGGTTGTTGGTTCTAATTTTGGTCTTTTCTGCACGTATTTCCATTCCATAGGCTCTGGAAGTGGTGTCAAGCCTCTGTACCAGCTGTTCAAATTCTTGTTACTCTCCAGCCAATCCATCAATGTCATCCGCAAAACGAAGGTTGGAGAGGGCTCTGCCCCCTATGCTGCCTGTGTCTTCGTGATCTGCAAGGGCATCTGACATGTTGCACTCTAGGAAGATGTTGAAGAGTGTTGGAGAGAGTAGGCATCCTTGACACACACCGATTGTTGTTCTGAACTAGTTCCCGATGGCGCTGGTATGGAGGACTGCACTGGTAGCCTTGTCATACAGGCTTTTGATGACTTCAATATTTTAGGGCTGACGTTGTACACTCTCATGGATGCCCACATAGCTGCATGCCAGACTCGGTCAAACGCTTTCTTGAAATCTACAAACACATGATATAGATGTTGTTGGTGCTGTATGTATTTCTCGCAGATTATTCTGTTGAAAATTTGTTCAATGGTACTTCGCCATGACCTGAATCATACTTGTTCTTCAGGTATGATTTGTTTAGCTTGGGGTTTCAACCTGTTGAGTATTATTTTCAGGAGGACCTTGCTAGGATGGCTAATGAGGCTGATGCTGCGTAATATTCACACTTCTGAAGGTTATCAGTTTTAGGAAGAGTGATGACAAGCGCCTGGGTCCATGGTGTAGGTCACTCCCAACTCTGCCAGATCTTGTTAAAGATAATGGTGAGGGCGTCAACCATCGATTCTCCTCTTGCTTGAAGCAATTCTGCGGGTATGTTGTCCACTCCCGCAAACTTCTCCTACTTCAGTGATTGCGCTGCTGCCTCAACTTCTTCTCGGAGAATTGGGAGGATTTCTTCCTCTTCTCTGTTCTGGGGACATGCTAGGACTGATGGGTCTCCGTTTGGTGTGTGGATATAAAGGTCAGGGCAGCATTCTGTCCATCTATCCAAGACGTCTTGGTTTTTTGTAAGGCATATGCCAGACGTGCTTTGGATCATAAAGACCATAATCTGTTTAACACTTGTCAGCTGATGTAGTCAGCTGATGGAGGTTGTGATGCTCCCCGTTGGGACTATGCCATGTCCATCGTCTGGTTTGTTTCTGGAGACCAAGCGTGGTTGCCAGTTTCAGATTGTTGTATCTGGCAAACCCCAAGTCTCAGACCCATGTCATTTGTCTCGTTGTTGCAGTGAAGTCCACATTTGTCTCCCCAGTTGTGGTGCGCATTTTGGCCAAACTTAGCATTCCAGTGGCCTTGCAGTATGTTCTTGTTCAGCACTTGGCCAAGGACAGCCAATAGATGTTCATTCAAATCCTCCACTTCCCTGTGGTCGTAGTCTGTTGTTAGTGCATAGGCCTGGGTGTTGGTGACGTTGAAAGGAGCTGCTCTCATTAATATTACATTCTTCTAAACCTACAGATTTTAATCCCCATTCAATTTGTTCCCAGCCCTTGTCTCTGTTTCCAACTCCATAAACGACTTCCTTTTCGACATTCTTTTGCTGATTTCTTTGGATCCCATCAATCATTAGTGATCACCAACAAGAGGAGACAGCAATAATAATTATTTGGCAGCAGCCATTCCAGAACTCCGACGTGTTGAAAGAGAAAGAGCTGGTTACAAAACAAGGAATGGGCATCATTATCCATGTGACATTACTGTCTATGTAACATCACTGTCCATGTGACACTGTCTGATTTCTAAACTGACACATGAGTGGATCTGGAGCTTCCTTTCTCGAGTGTTTGACTAGAAATGTAAAGAGGGAGGAGTGTCTTGTGTAAATATAAGTGTTGTTTTGTGTGTTTTTTGTGTATTTGGGATTGTTTAGTTTGTGAGAAGAAGGGACTTAAAAAAAATAAACAAACAAAAGAAGAGAACACACACACACACAACACACACACACACACACACACACACACACACACAGACACACAACACACACATTCAGAAAATACAAGTAAAATCCATATGGTTATGAGACAGCAACGGAGGTGATACAGCACAGCTACTTTGTTCAATACAAGAAGGGATGAGCTTAGTCGGTGAACGAGTGCACCGTCGTCTTATAATGTGACAACAATGTGAACGTACTTGTCACACAACGCCGTCTTTTGACAAAATCATGTTGCTAGAGCCTATGAAAAAAAATGATGCAAGACACAACACAAACCAACAAATCAAACAGAGAAAAATCCACACATGCCTTCAAATATTAGGAGCCAGAGAGACAAAAAAATAACACAAAACACACCACCATCAAACAGGAAGTCAATCCAAGGAGCTGCTGCATCATCTTCATTTGTACGCTGCGAACATGGAACTCCAGATACAAAAAGAGGAGAGACACAAAGCTCTGGGTCTTAAAAACATCATCTGAGAATACCACATCATCATAAAGAGCCATTGGAGACATATACAAGATGATAACAAACAAGTGGGGTACAAACTGTAGGAAAGAAGGAGTCCAGAAGAACAAGCCATCACAACAAAAGGATGACCAGCATAAAAAGACGGAGATGGCACGTAACAATCAGTGGTAAAGAAAGACACAAGGGAAGAGAAGAAATGGAAAAGGACCACATCGAGAGGATGCCAAGTTGAATGAGAGAGGGAGATGATGTAAAGAATGATAGTGAAATCATAGTTATAAATAGGAATAGGATATGAATAATATTAAAATAGGATAATAGATAGTTTTGTTGCGTTGTCAGTGAGCTGCATGTTATGTAGTAGTGATGGTTAATATGGATACCTTGTGTGAATGTGCGAGATGTGTATGGGTAGTGGTCAGTTTGAATGGCGTTCCTATCGTGGTTTGTGTCCATCGGTCAGTGGTCAGACAGGCAGTTTTGATGTATTTGTCTGTGCATAGTCTGAGTATCACAATCTGACAAACCGCCACTTGTTGCAGGAGGGATTTTGACGCTACCTGTTGTGTACGTGCGCGAATACTGCAGATGTTAACACTACTAATGTTGTTGTTGTTGTGTTGTTGTTGTTGTTTTCTTGTTGTTTTGTTCTTCTTCTTCTTCTTCTTCTTCTTCTTCTTCTTCTTCTTCTTCTTCTTCTTCTTTATTCGGTGTTCCATACTGTGTTGCGAGTAGGCCTAATATGAGCATCGCACTGTCAGAATTGTGTCATGTGGTATCCGGATGAGCCTAGGTTTCACATGTGGCAAATGGCAGTGAAGGAGATTTTTCACAGAGTTTAATTTCTGTAATCACTCTTTGGACGATGTTACTATCTATCCTGGTTGCAACATTTTAACACATGTTGATGTTACAGTAGCGGTAGCAAATTCACAGCCCGTGGTCATGGAGAGCTACCACCTTTAGGAAACCTTTCTGCTTGGACGACGTGTTTCCAGCGCCTTGAGATTATGTTTGGACTGGTAAGTACGCTATATAAACATCACAGTATTTTAGAGATAAAACTTCTCTTCCTCACCCACTCCCAACCTGTCCCCCACCTCCCACGGGTCTATACTGCTCTGTATGCCTGTCCCCCACCTCCCACGGGTCTCCACTGCTCTGTACGCCTGTCCACCACCTCCCACGGGTCTCCACTGCTCTGTACGCCTGTCCCCCACCTCCCACGGGTCTCCACTGCTCTGTACGCCTGTCCACCGCCTCCCACGGGTCTCCACTGCTCTGTACGCCTGTCCAACACCTCCCACGGGTCTCCACTGCTCTGTACGCCTGTCCCCCACCTCCCACGGGTCTCCACTGATCTGTACGCCTGTCCACCACCTCCCACGGGTCTCCACTGCTCTGTACGCCTGTCCACCGTGCCCAATGAAGCACAAGCTGGCCGTCAGCAGTGAAAGGGTCTGTTGCCCTCACTTTGACCAACATTAAACTAATCGTCTAATGGAGCAGAGCGTGGCCACTACCTGTTAACCCAATAGCCTGCTAGCCTGCTAGCCTGTAGTCATTTTGTCACTCCGGCTGGAGGGGCGTCTGCATGCAAAGCAGGCTCCTAGGTTTGTAAATCCATCTTTACCCTTACTCCACTTCTCCAAATAGTGTTGCTGTCAGTCTTTCTTCGCTCCAGCGTAACAATAGTACATATATGAATGGTTGCAAAATGAAGATCACGGTATAATGTCATGTTAACAGACAGACTTACAGACCCATCATCACGTCATTGCCTTTATGTTGGTCACAACCAAGGCCCAAAATATCGATTGCAGGCACGTCTCCTGTACAATCCTAAGCTGAGCTATTCCAAACATGTGACCGCACCGAGCATGTTATTATTGACGCACGGAATGGTAGCGAGTATGAAAAGAGTCCGCATTGAAAACCTATGATTTGGATTTTGCGAAATGGAAACAGGTTTCACAGCAGTTTGTCTGGTTGTGGAAAAACCATACTTGACACCCATGCGGGTGAAATATGGGTTGAGGTTTGTATATCTTAGTGCAGCGCTACGCAAGGCAAGATGTAACTGACCATTAGCCTCCCTCCACATTTCAATCTACACTTAACTGGTTCTGATTTGGCTCGGAAGAGTCCGCCGGACCTAAAGCAATAACCATGTAATGTAATGTATTCTACACTTAAATCCCACCCACACTCTTTTAAATTAATCTCTGAACGTGATACACAATGGACGATATACAGGACAACGGGGAAAATATTAACTGTACCCTCATAATTTGAATCTCCACCCACTGACTCCAAACTACTCTCTGAACTCGATACTGTGCTGGAATGAAATGCAATGGAAGCTCGATGAAGATCCTAATCCTCGATGGAAACTTCCAGTTGACTAACAAACGGTCGCGGCCTGCAACGTGTTTACTCCATTCTCCAGGCCTCTGGAGGTTCATCAGAGTTTAGTCCCTTCCATCAGAGACCCCTAGCGGGTTAGGACAGGTCGGATCACTTCCGGTCATGTTTGAAAGTTCTGTGTTATGATGGAACAGCCAGTGTTTTGAGAGTGTATGAAAATATATTTAATGTTTGTCTTAAAACGTGTTTAGTGTTTTTGAAAGCATGTTTGGCGTTGTGGGAGTGTGCCCGCTGCTCACAGTTCAGTTATTGTCACAATGTGTCCGGTGCTCACAGTTCAGTTATTGTCACAGTGTGTCCGGTGCTCACAGTTCAGTTATTGTCACAGTGTGTCCGGTGCTCACAATTCAGTTATTGTCACAATGTGTCCGGTGCTCACAGTTCAGTTATTGTCACAGAGTGTCCGGTGCTCACAGTTCAGTTATTGTCACAGTGTGTCCGGTGCTCAAAGTTCAGTTATTGTCACAGTGCCCTTATCCTTGCTAGCTACCACACTGACACCTAATCAAATTGTTCGCTCAAAATATTCTGGGGCATTTTACAATTTTAGTCAGGATCTTTGGGAAATGGGTCCTTTGTGTGTAAGAATGATTACACGTGAACTTGATCATCTTCAACCTTCGACCTTTTGGGATTTTAAAATAGTCGGTGCCTGGGTGAAATATGGATCGTTTTCTCAGTGAAAGCACTGCAAATACAGTGCAATGTCATTCAGGACAAATGGTGAAGGGGGTGGGGAGGGGGTGGAGATGAATTGGAGTGGTCAGGAAACGCCAATCTGCCTAAACGTCACATGTACACTCAACATTCCACTGATTCCACTGCACACTACGTCACATATACACTCAACATTCGACTGATTCCACTTCACAATATACGTCGCATGTACACTCAACATTCCACTGATTCCACCGCACACTATGTCACATGTACACTCAACATTCCACCGCACACTATGTCACATGTACACTCAACATTCCACTGATTCCACTGCACACTATGTCACATATACACTCAACATTCGACTGATTCCACTTCACAATATACGTCGCATGTACACTCAACATTCCACTGATTCCACCGCACACTACGTCACATGTACAATCAACATTCCACTGATTCCACTGCACACTTCGCCTAAGATATAACCGCCAATATATGGAATGACGCAAAAAATACAGGAGCAAATGTCAATGATATGCCATTCATTTCTGACTGTTCATCGCTCAGTCGTGGAAGCACCCCCGTTGGGGTGCCGGGGGTTTCAGTATAAATAGTATCCCCCACTTTCTGGAAATTTAGTGTTTTAAATTCCCACTGTCGCTGTCTTTCTCATTTGCTCTTTCTCATTCCTGTTCTGTTCTATCAATCTGCTATACTATCTTCTTCTTCCCTAGACCAGTCATCTACTTTTTTTCTTGAAAACTCTTCCGGGACAAGACTCCTTATTTGTGTATGAGGTCTGTTGGATCAGCTTGGGAATATTGGATGCTTTCTGCCAGGTGGTCACTAGGACATCCTATGATGTTATTATTTAGCAATGTGAGCATTTTATATGTATGTGTTTTGTTCATAATTTATAATGATGTTTGCATTCTATTTTGTTTTTGTAAACGGAAGTTCGATAAATTAGAGTACAGCCTCAGCGTCCCCTGCGTGGGATGTCTTTATTGTAAAGTGACTGGCTGGTGGAGAGCTTTCAGTTTTACCACTATGGTTGTTTCAGCAGATCTTTTATGCGGATCAGGGGTTGTCCGGTCCTGATTTGGCTCGGAAGAGTCCGCTGGACCTATAGCAATAATCATGTAATTTAATGTAGTTGTGGAAACATAGCAAGACGTGATGACCCTGTAGCAGGTACTCAACAGCGAGGATTCATTTCCATTCTTTCACAACAAATATAATTGGGCATCTGATTTGACCTCGGCACAGTTCAATGTAATTATAATTTGTGTAGCGCAAACACCCACGCCACGGTGATATGGTATGGGCGCGTAGGATCCCTCTAGACATCTTCGACTTCATACTGGAACATCTTAGCCTTTTAGTTGGGGTCAAACAGGACTGGACAGTGCTATACTGGACATTGATACAATGTGCTCTTTCACCCCGAAAGTCACTGACCACTCTGTGTTTCCCAGTGGTCACCATACGCCCTAATAGCATACGGCACACGGACTGAAGCACAGAGCAGGAAAGGAAAAGAGGAGAGAGAAGATGAGGATGAGTTAGTTATTGTTGAGTCCAGCAGACTGCAAAGAGGAAGAGGAGGATGAGTTAGCTATTGTTGAGTCCAGCAGACTGCAAAGAAGAAGAGGAGGATGAGTTAGTTATTGTTGAGCCCAGCAGACTGCAAAGAGGAAGAGGAGGATGAGTTAGCTATTGTCGAGTCCAGCAGACTGCAAAGAAGAAGAGGAGGATGAGTTAGTTATTGTTGAGCCCAGCAGACTGCAAAGAGGAAGAGGAGGATGAGTTAGTTATTGTTGAGCCCAGCAGACTGCAAAGAGGAAGAGGAGGATGAGTTAGCTATTGTCGAGTCCAGCAGACTGCAAAGAAGAAGAGGAGGATGAGTTAGTTATTGTTGAGTCCAGCAGACTGCAAAGAGGAAGATGAGGATGAGTTAGCTATTGTTGAGCCCAGCAGACTGCAAAGAAGAAGAGGAGGATGAGTTAGCTATTGTCGAGTCCAGCAGACTGCAAAGAGGAAGAGGAGGATGAGTTAGCTATTGTCGAGTCCAGCAGACTGCAAATAAGAAGAGGAGGATGAGTTAGTTATTGTTGAGTCCAGCAGACTGAAAGAGGAAGAGGAGAATGAGAAGGAGGAGAGAGAGGAGGAAATGTGGGTTTTGTTAGGGGACTGGATACTCATTCGATATAATAATAATAATAATAATAATAATAATAATAATAATAATAATAATAATAATAATAATAATAATAATAATAATAATAATAATAGTAATAATAATAATAATTATGAGGTGCATTTTGTAGTAAGGAACAGTTGAAACACTCATGCATTCACACACTCATTAAACATTAGTATAATACATATACATACATGGCAATGAGCAGGCCAAATCAAAGCGGCTTGGGGGAGAGGCAAAAATAAACAGAGTGATTCATCACACATCCACACACAAACAGGCATACACACACACACACACACACACACAAACACACACACACACGAACATGGGCACGCGCATGCACGCACAAAAAGGATGAGTCAAAATGGAACCCTGTAGGATATATGTAGAGATTGGGTACACATTAGATATCTGTTAGGACCGGGTACAACTAAAGACATCTTCGACTTCGTACTGGAGCAGCTTAGCCTCTTAGTTGTGGTCAATCAGGACTGGACAGTGCGATACTGGACATTCATACAATTTGCTCTTTCACCCTAAAAGTCACTGACCACTTTGTGGGTACATACACACTAGATATTTGCAGCGACTGGGTACACATTATATATCTGTAGGGAGTGGGTACACATTAGAAATCTGTAAGGTGAGGGTACATAAACATTAGATATCTGTAGGGACAGGGTACATAAACATTAGATATCTGTAGGGACAGGGTACATAAACATTAGATATCTGTAGGGACAGGGTACATAAACATTAGATATCTGTAGGGACAGGGTACATAAACATTAGATATCTGTAGGGACAGGGTACATAAACATTAGATATCTGTAGGGACAGGGTACATAAACATTAGATATCTGTAGGGACAGGGTACATACACATTAGATATCTGTAGGGACAGGGTACATACACATTAGATATCTGTAGGGACAGGGTACACAGTAGATATCTGTAGGGACAAGGTACACATTAGATATCTGTAGGGACAGTGTACACAGTAGATATATGTAGGGACAGGGTACACATTAGATATCTGTAGGGACTGGGTAAGTATTAGATATCTGTAGGGAGTGGGTACGTATTAGATATCTGTAGGGAGTGGGTACACGTATCTGTAGGGAGTGGGTACACGTATCTGTAGGGACTGGGTACGTATTAGATATCTGTAGGGACAGGGTACACATTAGATATCTGTAGGGACTGGGTACGTATTAGATATCCGCAACATACAATCAACACAAGCATTCAAAAAGGCCCTCAAAACCCACCTCTTCAAACTGCATTATTCAGATTGATTTGTATCCCGCTGCCATTCTCTCATCTTTTGTCTATGTCTGATCCGTAAGTGTATACACGGCTGTAAATATTTATACTGTTTTTCTTCCTGGGCCTAACCGGGCATATAAATAGCTGTGAATAGGTTTTTGCTATTCTATTTCTGTCTTTTTTGTCATTTGTGCACATAGTTGTAGTCTATTTAGGTCTTTTTTGTAATTTATGTACATAGGTATAAATAGTCTGTACCTTTACTGTTCCGTCTTTGGTGTATTGTAGCAAAAGTGATGTTTTATCGAGTGCATGTATTTATATGTAATGACTATGTAAAGCGTGGTGAGTCTGGTCATAGGCTGGAGTACCCGCTATATAAAAATCCGTTATTATTATTATTATTATTATTATTATTATTATTATTATTATTATTATTATTATTGTTATTATTATTATTATTATCTGTAGGGACAGGGTACACATTAGATATCTGTAGGGACTGGGTACGTATTAGATATCTGTATGGATTGGGTACATATTAGATATCTGTAGGGACAGGGTAAACATTAGATATCTGTAGGGACTGGGTACGTATTAGATATCTGTAGGGACTGGGTACATATTAGATATATGTAGGGACTGGGTACATATTAGATATCTGTAGGGACTGGGTACGTATCAATTCGATATCTGTATTTTACTAGATAAATAATGGCTAAGGAGTGAAAACATATTAGTTCTTAACAACTGCAGTGCGCACACAGACTTCACATCCAATATACACTCAAGGCAAAACGAAAGAAAAAAAAAAGAAGGAAAGAAATAAGAAAATGATGTTAAAGAATAACCAAACAAGTACAACAAGAAAGAA
>CM072515.1:80452182-80689682 GCA_036898135.1 Oncomelania hupensis
GATATCTGTCTGATTACCTGTCTGTCGCTGGATATCTGATTACCTTCTGTCTCTGGATATCTGTCTGATTACCTGTCTGTTTCTGGATATCTGTCAGATTACCTGTCTGTCTCTGGATATCTGTCTGATTACCTGTCTGTTTCTGGATATCTGTCAGATTACCTGTCTGTCTCTGGATATCTGTCTGATTACCTGTGTGTCTGTATATCTGTCTGATTACCTGTCTGTCTCTGGATATCTGTCTGATTACCTGTCTGTCTCTGGAAATCTGTCTGATTACCTGTCTGGATATCTATCTCATTACTTGTCTGTCTCTTGATATATGTCTGATTACCTGTCTGTCTCTGGATGTCTGATTACCTGTCTCTCTCTGGATGTCTGATTACCTGTCTCTCTCTGGATGTCTGATTACCTGTCTGTCTCTGGATGTCTGATTACCTGTCTGTCTCTGGATATCTATCTGATTACCTGTCTGTCTCTGGATATCTATCTGATTACCTGTCTGTCTCTCTCTCTCACACACACACACAAACACACACACACACACACACGCACCTTGGTAATGACCTGAAGGCTGAGATAAATTTTGTTTTTTCTTGGCTTGACTGAAGCAGGCACAGGGCTAACACCGCAGTTTTCTGTCGTTGCGTCTTAATTCGTTTGTCAAGATACATTTGTCTTTATGTGTGTGTCTGTTGTGGTGTGGGTGTGCTTGCATGTGTGAATGTGTGTGTGTGCTGGTATTTTTTGCTGTGTGAGCGTTGTGTGTGTGTGCTTCCGTTTGTGTGTGTTGTATTTTTGCTGTGTGAGTGTTGTGTGTGTGTGAGTGTGTGGTGTTTGTGTTGTGCTGTGTGTTTATCTTTCGAGGTTTGTGTGCGTGTTTGTGATTTGTGTGGTGCGGTGTAGTGTGTGTGTGGTGTATGTGTGGTATGTGCGTGGTGTGTGTTGTGAGTGGTGTTTATTGTGTGTGGTGTAGTGTTTGTGTATGTTGTGTGTTTTGTGTGTGTGTTTGTTGTGTGTGTGGTGTGTTTGTTGTGTGTGTGGTGTAGTGTTTGTGTATGTTGTGTGTGTTTGTTGTGTGTGTGGTGTAGTGTTTGTGTATGTTTTGTGTGTGTTGTGTGTTTGTTGTGTGTGTGGTGTAGTGTTTGTGTATGTTGTGTGTGTTTGTTGTGTGTGTGGTGTAGTGTTTGTGTATGTTGTGTGTGTTTGTTGTGTGTGTGGTGTAGTGTTTGTGTATGTTGTGTGTGTTTGTTGTGTGTGTGGTGTAGTGTTTGTGTATGTTGTGTGTGTTTGTTGTGTGTGTGGTGTAGTGTTTGTGTATGTTTTGTGTGTGTTGTGTGTTTGTTGTGTGTGTGGTGTAGTGTTTGTGTATGTTGTGTGTGTTTGTTGTGTGTGTGGTGTAGTGTTTGTGTATGTTGTGTGTGTTTGTTGTGTGTGTGGTGTAGTGTTTGTGTATGTTGTGTGTGTGTGGTGTGTGTTTGTTGTGTGTGTGGTTT
The DNA here is from genome assembly GCA_036898135.1 of Oncomelania hupensis. Classification (NCBI taxonomy): domain Eukaryota; kingdom Metazoa; phylum Mollusca; class Gastropoda; order Littorinimorpha; family Pomatiopsidae; genus Oncomelania; species Oncomelania hupensis. Next base: position 80,453,679 of record CM072515.1, read on the forward strand.
AGTGTTTGTGTATGTTGTGTGTGTTGAGTGTGTGTTTGTGTTTTGTGTTACGCCTGCGAAACGTGTACCCTCACAGCAGACCTACAACGAAGAATACAAAGCATGGAGATGAGGTGATACAGAAGACTTCTAGGCATTTCCTATACCCAGCACATCACCAGCGACGAAGTCCGATAGACCATCACACAAGCCATTGGACAACATGATGACATGCTCACAGTGGTGAAGAAACGGAAACTCCGATGGTATGGCCACGTCACCAGAGCACCAGGCCTTGCAAAGTCCATCATGCACGGCACGGTACAAGGAGGCAGAAGAATAGGGAGACAGAAAAAGAGGTTGGAGGACAACATTCGAGAATGCACTGGCTTCACACTGAGCGAAGCGATGAAGGTTGCCGAGGACAAAGATGAATTACGCTTGTCAAACGATCATCTGTGGTGTCTCAAGTTACAGGATAGAATAAGGTCGGATAGGATAGGATAAGATCGGATTGGATAGGATAAGATCGGATAGGATAGGATAAGGTCGGATAGGATAGGATAAGATCGGATAGATAGGATAAGGTCGGATAGGATAGGTGTTTGGGGGTGAGGTCAGTGGGTGAGCGGGGTTGTTGACGTTGTTGCCATGAGCTGTGTTTTAAATCCTTTTTTTTAATCTTTCCACAAATGTACTGTTGTTTGTTTTCCTGTGGAGAGACTAAATGATTCGCAATAGCTCCATTTCCTCCTCGTCTTCGTTATTAACGTCGCCGTAGTCATCACCATAATTATGGTCATAGCAAATGTACAACGTACTCTGAATGATGAAGGCAATGCTGAATCTTGTCATGAAGGAGGAAGAACAACTCAAGATTTCCCGAAGCATTTTTTGTCTAAAACCCCTCGGTTTGTACTCCCATTCTCCATCTTGGGCTGCTTTTGGCTAAAATGTTCCTGTGGGCTACGTGCCTTAATGCATCGCAAGTGGTGTTTACCATTTACTAAAGAGAAAGGCAACGTTCCAACGTTACGTGCTGTTGCCAGTTTTGTAACGTAATTCAAACCATCGTGATGATGATGATGATGATGATGATGATGATGATGATGATGATGATGATGATGATGATGATGATGATGATGATGATGATGTCCGCTGCTAACGCGGCAATAAGAATGTCCACGTCCTTTGAGAGTTATGCTTGTGACGCAGCAGGAAAAACGGGAAAAATATTAAACTTCTTCTTCTAAATACTGTTCATCCTCGCCAAGACTAACAATAATATCTCAACGTTGGGCTGCGCATCCTAAATGAAGGAACATTGGAATAATAGAGAGCGTTTGATGCACTATACAGGTTGTATCACTGCTAAAAAAGCAAGCCAATTTTCAGCCGTCTGCGAAATGTGAGGATGTCTTTGGGGAAGTTGCTAGAGTTTTTGTAGAATAAATATTGTCATTCGCTGATTCAGACCAGTAGCCGCCATCAAAAATCTAATAAGAATACCACAAACCTATCAAGAATGTCTGAGTGTTGGAAGTTTTGTCACTGTCGGCCGATAACCTTAGCGTACTGGGTTAAAACTTGTTAATCTTTATCTTATTGTGTATTAATTAACACGTCCTTAATAGTCTGTCAGTCAACATAACATCGTTTATCCAACAAGCGGCAAGGATCAGTCAAAGATTACCTTCGCTTACTCGGTGAAGGATTCACCTCATTGTTATTTATAGTGGGTAAACTACATGCTTTCAGTCTATATGTCATTATTATTTATATAATAATACATAATTTAATTGTAAGCTGTTACGACTCATGAATATGATGAGTTTTAGTTAAGGCTGTAGTATTATTTAAGGATGAGCACACACGTTCAGTCTGTCACTCAAAGCTGACAAGTGTGTATGGGCAGAGGGATAATTATGGTCAGTCTGCCACTCAAAGCTGACAAGTGTGTATGGGCAGAGGGATAATTATGGTCAGTCTGTCACTCAAAGCTGACAAGTGTGTATGGGCAGAGCGATAATTATGGTTTGGGATTGGAATGGGGTACCGGGTGGTTGGGGTACTTGTTGGATTACGTCTGTTGTGTTGATAGGCAAATAATGTATTATTCTACGATGCAACGTCTTTTCATTGGTCTAAGTGACTAATATCATTTCACCCTCCACTACTATTAATCACCTTGTCAACAGATGATAGAAAGGTCTGCCGTCTGTTCCCCTTCAGCAGGTCTGGCGTACACAGCGCGGCCTTTGATGTTCACGTCATCTCAATGATGTACAATGCACGTCAGTAAATACAATGACTGAACCACAGACAGTTACACAATGATGTACAATACACGTCAGTAAATACAATGACTGAACCACAGAGTTACACAATGATGTACAATACACGTCAGTAAATACAATGATGTACAATACACGTCACTAAATACAATGACTGAACCACACAGTTACACAATGATGTACAATACACGTCACTAAATACAATGATGTACAATACACGTCACTAAATACAATGACTGAACCACACAGAGTTACACAATGATGTACAATACACGTCAGTAAATACAATGACTGAACCACACAGAGTTACACAATGATGTACAATACACGTCAGTTAATACAATGACTGAACCACAAACAGTTACACATTTCCTTTGAACCACCAGTCGTTTTGATCTTGATCTTGATTTGAAACACTACCGGAATCAATTTTGGCAAATCCGCAAAATGTTTTGTTTTTTATTTGCTATTTATTTATTTATTTATTTATTTAATCGTTCTTATATGGCGCTTTTCCAGCTCAAGAGCTGCTCAAAGCGCTGGCCGATACAGGATCTAACTCAAGGCGCCCGAGACGCCCACCCGCAGCCTTTGGGCGCATGGTCTGACGCCCGGACAACTGAGCACAATCCTGGGCAGCCAGGGATGGGGGAGAAGGACCTAGGTGCATGCTGGGTGTTTTCTTGTCACCGGCACTCACCCGTCTAGGACATGAGCGTCAGGATCTTTAAAGTCCGTTATGATGGAATGTATGCGATACAGACTAGACCTCGGTTTATACTCTCATCCGAAGGAGAAGGATTTAGAATCTAACACATGAGGATGATGTAAAACGCAGGAAGCAAGCGATTGACCCATACCAAGATGAAACTCTCCGCTCCTACATGTTCGCTTATCCTTTGGCAGGAGATCTTTCTCTGTGTTTGCCCCAACTCTTTGGAACTCTCTGCCCTCCACCTTCCGGCACCCCCAGGCTCTTACCCTGTTGAAAACGAACCTCAAAACCTACCTCTTTACCAAATACTTTCAGATCAGAACAATCCGTGTGTGAGTGAGTTTCTGAATAGTGGTGTATGTTTGTGTGTGTGTGCGCGTGTGTGTGTACATGTATAATTATGCGTCTTTCTTTAAACATACATTTTCATACTTAGATGTAATGTTTGTTATTATTTCTTGGGATGTTTTTCTTGCTCTGTGGGTTCGGGCAAATAGAATAGACCCAACGTTTCCCGGCGTGTCGTAAGAGGCGACTAACAGGGGTGATGTTAGCACGGCATCACTGGGCGAAAGTCTTCTACACAGAAGTCACCGGCCAGGGCGGAGGAACCTCACGTTACTACAGGTTCAACGACCACGTGCTCAGGGCCAAGGCGAGCCACACTGTATTCGTGGATTTCGGCTGTGGCCAACAGCCTGGAGAGGATTGGGCCCTGCCAGGTCTTTTTTGCCCAAGACACAACACATGATGAGGCTATCCACTAATTCCATGCCGGATCGGTCGTCGCCCGGAACAAGGACCGCGCCTTCCGTTGGCCACCAGGACGGAGGTGAAAAGTATGCTACTGATGGACAAATTAGCAAGATCCGCACGAGAAACAACATCGTCATAGGAACCTGGAATGTCAGGACCCTAACTGCGGAAGGAAAATTAGAAGAACTGGCCCACGAGCTGGACCACTATCGATGGAACGTTCTAGGTATCAGCGAACTGCGCTGGAAAGGCCTAGGTGAAACTACAACTGACAAAGGCCACAAGCTCTATTTCAGCGGTAGAGATGACAGGCACGAACACGGCGTTGGATTCTTGGTCCACAAGAACATTCTAGCCACTGTCATGGGTTGCCGCCCAGTCTCCAGTAGACTCATTACCATCCGTCTGAGAGCAACCCCTTTCAACATTACCATCATCCAGGCCTATGCCCCAACATCAGACTATGAAGACAGCGAAGTGGAGGATTTTTATGAAAATATACAGGCGGTCCTTGACCAAGTGCCGAAGAAGGACATAGTCATAGTGCAAGGCGACTGGAATGCCAAGGTTGGCCAAGATGCGCACCACAACTGGGGAGACACATGCGGACCCCACTGCAACAACGAGACAAATGACAGGGGTCTGAGGCTATTGGAGTTTGCCAGATACAACAATCTGGTACTGGCAAACACGCTTGGTCTCCACAAAAAATCCAGACGATGGACATGGCACAGTCCCGGCGGGGAACATCACAACCAGATCGACTACATCATGGTCAAGAAACGCTTCAGATCAAGCATCAACATTGGCAGGACACGCACTTTTCCAGGAGCAGACATTGGAAGTGACCACGATCTCGTGATGATGTCTTTCCGGCTCCATTTGAAGAGAGTAAATACAGCAAAGTGCACTAGGCTGAAGTTCGACCTGGACAAACTGCAAGACCCGGAGGTGGCAAAAATATTTCAGGCCACAATTGGAGGGAAATTTGCACCACTGCTTATTTTGGGGGCAGGCGAAGTAGATGTTAACACCATGACCAATACCTTCAACTCAGCTGTAACAGATGCCGCCACTGAGATCCTTGGCAAGCACCGACCAAAGAAGAAGCCGTGGATCACACCTGAACTTTTGGATCTATGTGATAAACGAAGAGAGTTAAAAAAAGAAAAAGAACACCTCACAGGGAGCTGATGTCTACAGAAAAATCAACAATGACATCCGAAAAGGCATGCGCACAGCAACGGAGAACTGGATAGAAGATCAATGCCAGGAAATAGAGAACAATCTGAACAAGAACAACAGCAAGAAGGCCTACCAGACTGTGAAGCGGCTGACAAGTGTTAAACAGCCCAAAGTCTCCACTATCCAATGCAAGTCTGGCATTTGCCTTACAGAAGAACAAGAAGTCTTGGACAGATGGACAGAGTACTGCTCTGACCTTTACAACCATACACCAAATGGAGACCCATCAGTTCTAGCATGTCCCGAGAGCAGAGAAGAAGAAGAAATCCTCCCAATTCTCCGGGAAGAAGTTGAGGCAGCAGTGCAATCGCTGAAGAAAGGGAAGTCAGCGGGAGTGGACAACATACCAGCGGAACTGCTACAAGCAGGAGGAGAAGCGATGACTGATGCTCTCACCATTATCTGTAACAAGATCTGGCAGAGTGGGGAATGGCCTACACCATGGACCCAGTCGCTTGTCATCACTCTTCCCAAAAAAGGTAACCTTCAGGAGTGTGAAAATTACCGCACCATCAGCCTCACCAGCCATCCCAGCAAGGTCCTCCTGAAAATAATACTCAACAGGTTGAAACCACAAGCTGAACAAATCATAGCTGAAGAACAAGCAGGATTCATGGCAGGGCGAAGTACCACTGAACAGATTTTCAACCTCAGAATAATCTGTGAGAAATACCTACAGCACCAACAACATCTATATCATGTGTTCATAGACTTCAAGAAGGCATTTGACCGAGTCTGGCATGCAGCTCTATGGGCAACCATGAAAGTGTACAACATCAGCCCTAAAATTATAGAAGTCATCAAAAGCCTGTATGACAAGGCTACCAGTGCAGTCCTCCATAACAGCGTCATCGGGAACTGGTTCAGAACAACAATCGGTGTGCGTCAAGGATGCCTACTCTCTCCAACACTCTTCAACATCTTCCTAGAGCGCATCATGTCAGATGCTCTTGCAGATCACGAAGGCACAGTCAGCATAGGGGGCAGAGCAATCTCAAATCTTCGTTTTGCGGATGATATTGATGGATTGGCTGGAGAGGAACAAGAACTTGGACAGCTTGTACAGAGGCTTGACACCACCTCCAGAGCTTATGGAATGGAAATAAGTGCAGAGAAGACCAAAATGATGACCAACAACACCAATGGCATCAACACGGACATCAAAGTACAAGGCCAATCCCCCAACACAGTGCACAGCTTCAAATATTTAGGAGCCATTGTGTCAGACAATGGGTCTCGGCAGTAAGTCCTCTCCAGGATCGCACAAACAACTGCTGCCCTGACAAGGTTGAAGCCCATTTGGAAAGACAGAACCATCAGTCTACATTCCAAAGTAAGACTGCTGCGCTCTCTGGTCATCTCCATCTTCCTATATGCTTGCGAAGCATGGACCCTCACAGCAGATCTCCAACGAAGAATACAAAGCATGGAGATGAGGTGCTACAGAAGACTTCTGTGCATTTCCTATACCCAACACATCACCAACGACGAAGTCCGACAGACCATCACACAAGCCATTGGACAACACGATGACCTGCTCACAGTGGTGAAGAAACGGAAACTCCGATGGTATGGCCACGTCACCAGATCATCAGGCCTTGCAAAGACCATTCTGCAAGGCACAGTGCAAGGAGGTAGAAGAAGGGGGAGACCGAAAAAGAGGTGGGAGGACAACATTCGAGAATGGACTGGTTTGACACTGAGCGAAGCCATGAGGGCTGCTGAGGACAGAGAAAGATGGAGTATGCTGGTTAAACGATCATCTGTGGTGCCCCTACGACCTTCGGGTTATGGGACAGGATAGGATAGGATAGGGATGTTTTATCTCAAAATGTTGTACCATATCTTATAATGTTGAACCATATCTCAAAATATTGTACCATATATCATAATGTTGTACCGTATCTCATATTGTTGTGTCATATCTCATAATATTGTACCGTATTGATCAAATATTTATCCTTGTTAGTTGTGATGTTTGTTTTATTTCTTACAATGTTTATTTGTTTAATCTCTTAATGTTTTACAACATTGTTTAAATATTTATCCTTGCGAGCGTATGCGTGTGTGTGTGTGTGTGTGTGTGTGTGTGTGTGTATGAGAGAGAGAGAGAGTGGGTATGCGTGCGAGCGCTTAGAGCAATCTTTAAGTTTGGTTTTGCGCTACCGCTAATCTAAAACCCAATAGCAAAAACATCTAAACACAGTTCACACACATAATTATTTCCCTTCACACAAGCAATTTACGCGTGCACAGGAAGTCAACCCCGCTGGCAACAAATTTAGTTCATTTCCTTTTCCTGGCGCCGAGGATTGTGGGAGTACTAGGTCTCCTTTCCCCAATGGGTCACCCAGAATTGTGCTCAGCTGTTTGGGGAGTCACACGATGCGTCCTAAACAGCAAGTTGGCCTCTCGGGCGGCTTGCGTTAGATTGTGTATGGTCATCGCCGTCAGCAGCTCGTCATCAGCAAAACGTTAGAAAAACAACAAATGAGTGATTGAATGAAATCAGGAACATGGCCTGTGGACGAGTGAAGGGTTGTGGGGTGGGTTGCCCAGTGCGATCCTAAACCATTGTGTTAGTAACAATTGTCACAGTTCACGACGTGCTGTAAGCCATGGAGTAGTATCATACTATTGTTGTTGTTTCCGTTTATGCATGACGTCAATGGAGTCCGTGGGAAATTGCTCAACAAACATGAACAATGGCGAGATACATTACATTACATTACATGATTATTGCTTTAGGTCCAGCGGACTCTTCCGAGCCAAATCAGGACCAATGGCGAGATACAACGTTTTAGAGTCCCAAAGTGGTTGTTCGTGGCTATTTGTGATGGAAGTATTAAATCCAGTTCATTTTTATTATACAATAAAATCAGCACTTTTACACACAAGGCCACAGTGTTTGTGTCTCCAGAACGTCAGCCGTTTATTGGCTATTTTAGCACCCCATTCACAAAATTCAGTTCAAAATCACCAACTGAGGCATTTAACTATGCTGCTTGGGTGTCAGCAATTTGAATTGGTTTGCATTTTGATGCAGCTCTTTCCATTTATCATTATTATAAATGATAATGATAAGATAAGATAAGATAAGATAAGATAAGAATATTTATTTACCAAGTAAAAAACGTTACAAGGATTTTGGTGTGGCATGGCGACAGTGAAATACACCCTTTCTTGCACAGTCATTCATCGTGTCATACACTTCATTGGCCTATAACATGTATACAGCACTAAAGGATAGGTAACCACAGTAACATACATCACTCATCAGTCATATAAAGTTATGGAGTAAAACACAGAGCTTATTCTAGGATTTTGAAGAAGTGGGGGCAGGCCCCCCTTCCTTGAAAAAAAGGGGGGATTAGGCCCCCCTCTGACCAAAACAGTGGGGGCGTCTTCTCCGCATATATAGGGTGTACACACATGATGATGATGGTGATGATTGTGACGGTGTGTCTGTTGTTGCTTGGCTTTGCACAATGGATTGCTATTACCCACTCGTCTTTCGTCTGCGGGGATCGGCTAGTTAAATCATCCTATGACTAATCTTAATACATTTATTTATTTGGTCCAGTCTGTGTGAGGATATGGTTACAAAGATAGGGAGAAACATGTAAAGATTCACTGACACAATAGCTCTCGCACGGCTACGAAACATAGGTAGTCCAGGCACTTGTTAACAGTAAATATCACACATTTATTTCCTCTACTCTAAATCTAATTATCTAAACTCTACTTTAACTTACATTTCCAACACGTAATATATCTGGGATTAACACTTCGAGTAGTTCGCTTCTTGATGGGTCTATGCTGCTACTGTTCTCATTATTTGCTACTGAGCCATCCTTGGGCTTTGTTCGGCAATTGCCTAATGTTCGTTTTCAGGAGAGTGGACTATCGCACAGTCCTTATAGATCAGCGTTTGTGCATTTCTTCTGGAGCACTTAACTTTATCGTTTTTGTGCGTTGCTTTTGTCGCCTGGTCTCGTTTGTTTACTACTGAGCTATTGTAGCGCAATGCACTCTGCTCAAGTTTAGGCCGAATGTCAGGGTTGACTCTCAGTGGTCTATCTCCTGCTTCGGACCAAGCCTGCTCGTCTGCAAAACATAAGACGAGTTTTTGCAACGCCTTATTTACAAAAGGTGTGCAGAGCGTCACATTGATGGCAAAAACAGCCCTCAGTGATCGTGTCCACTTATACAAATAAGAGACGAACAATCTTCTACGTCCGTGGTCCACTGGAATCTCCAACATACTTCCTATACATATACATATCATGGCTAACATAAACACAGGGAGAAGTAATTAATAATATACACAATCTCCGGTACAGCCCCTGGTCTGCAATAATATAAATAGGAAAAACAACAGTTGGCCAGTAGGGGCTACCTCATGGTGTCGAAACCAGTCGCGTGTGTCAGCCACGTGGTCAAGCAAAGTTTTACTAATATTCACAATGATAAAACATGGCAAGACTTCACAAACATAATCCAATAATAATATCAATAATCGTGGTGAAACAAAAGATCAATCATTTACCTTTTTGACAATATCAGGCTATGGCTACACTGCGATGAATGAATTTCACCCGTCACCTGCGTAGTCTTCCGAGATCGATTTCAGCATGCTTCCTCCTCGGGTGCGAGTTAGACAAAGAATCCTCTACCTAGCCTTGTGGTCAGCCTAAGCGCGCGATCTCTCGTGAGCCCGAGCGCCCTCTAGCGGGGGTACTGGGTATAGGTCAGCTGGATGATGTTTAGCCTACCTATGCTTAGAACGATCCTGACTTGTGTCGTCTGCTAGGCATCGACTCTAAGTTACAAGGGCCAAAGCAGTATGACCTTTTAATGCCAGGAGCCTTAGTACTGGGTTAAAACTAGCCTATTGTGACAATGATGATGATGATGATGATGATGATGATGATGATGATGATGATGAAGATGATGATTAATATTATTATTATTATTATTATTATTATTATTATTATTACTATTATATTTATTGCATTTCCCTAGCGATTTTAAAATGGCTTTAAAAAAAGTAATATCCTATCCTATCTAGTAACTCGAAGGTCGTTGGGGCACCACAGATGATCGTTTAACCAGCGTACTCCAGCTTTTTTCTGTCCTCAGTGGACCATCATAATAGTTGAGTTTCAAGAGACCTTGACATTTTGCTGGGATTTGGACGACAGCGCTCCGAGAGAATCAAATCATCAACCTAGTCACTTTCATTTGCAACTTTCAACACGAATTTTAGAAGCAAATTGTTGGATCGTTTGTCGCTTTGTTTATATTTACTGTTATTATTATTATTACTACTGTTACAGGCCTGGTGGGATAGCCATGAAACCACACTTTGTAACGCACACAAATACTAGACAGCGCACACAAATACTAGACAGCGCACACAAGTACTAGACAGCGCACACAAATACTAGACAGCGGAAGTGACCGGCTGGTGCAGTGCCTTCAGTGTTACCACTAGGGTTTTTTCGGCAGATCTTTTATGCGGATCAGGGGCGAGTCCTCTTTCAGCGAAGTTGTGGTCTTGATTCGGCTCTTTGCAGTCCGCTGGACCCTGTAAGCAATGAGTAACTAAATAACTAACTAACTAACTAGACTGCGGTAAAGTGGACATTTTGGTTGGCTTAGTAGTTGACATTCATGGTGATGAAGACCAAGTAGACGCCTTGGGGAGCTTGAGTGAGATCTCATTTAACTTGAGTGAGATCTCGTTTAACTTGAGTGAGATCTCATTTAACTTGAGTGAGATCTCGTTTAACTTGAGTGATGCCCTGTTTTGACTTGACTGGATTGAGATCATGTTTTGAATTGATCTGTCCGATCCTGGTTTGGTCTAGCATCTTGAGCAGCCTTTAAACTGGTTACTGCGCTATACCACAAACTAACCATGTCATTTATTTTTGATAATTAAATGAGTAGGGAACGTCAGTAAAGGTGTTGAAAGACAGAACATGTAATTTTAATGTTACGTCTATTCACAAGATCTACTATAAAAATGGACAATAAAGTGTCAAGATATTACACAAACAGAAAATGTTAAAAACAACATGATCTTAATTTAACTGTAACTGTTGACTCTTCGTTAACAAAATGATCTTAAGTTAACTGTAACTGGTGACTCGTTAGCTAGTCTTCCCATCATCCCCCACAACCACCGAACAAATAGTGTTGGTCGTTCTTCCTGTTTTTGTTTGACTGCTCGCTTTTTTGTCTTTCTTAGTGTGTGTTTTCAATATTTTCTCAACTTATTGTTTTGTTATGTTATAAATACATTATTGCATATTTTGCATGCGTTTGAGTTTAGTTCAGTTCTCCGATTATGATGCTCCATGTTTTGCATTTATAATCAAGGGTAGCACTAATGATCAAGGGTAGCACTAATGATCAAGGGTAGCACTCATTTAAGCATTCTTTTGGGTACCCTTATGTATTCCTTGTAATGTGGTATATATATATATGCCTTCTTTTAAAAAAAATCATTTTTAAACCAACCATTGACGCCACTGTCACGACTGGGTTTTCTAAACCTGCGATGGTAGGATTTCTAAACCTGTTGTACAAAGAATGGAATGCGAGGGAGAGAGAATAAATGTCAGTTTATTGCCAAGTTTGCAAATAGTGTAATTATAACACATGCATTGTTTTGTTAATGTTGCTTCCTCACCCTAAACTTCTTCAATCCTATCCTATCCCGTAAGTCGAAGGTCGTTGGGGCAACACAGATGGTCGTTTATCCAGCGTACTTCATATTTCTCTGTCCTCAGCAACCCTCATGGTTTCGCTCAGTGTCAAGCCAGTCCATTCTCGAATGTTGCCCTCCCAACTCTTTTTCTGTCTTTCTATGCTTCTGTCTCCTTGCACCCTGCCAGGATGGTCTTTGCAAGGCCTGATGCTCTGGTGACGTGGCCATACCATCGGAGTTTCCGTTTCTTCACCATTGTGAGCATGTCACCGTATTGTCCAATGGCTTGTGTGATGGTCTGTCGGACTTCGTTGTTGGTGATGTGCTGGGTATAGGAAATGCCCAGAAATCTTATGTAGCACATCATCTCCATGCTTTGTATTCTTCGTTGTAGATCTGCTGTGAGGGTCCATGTTTCGCAAGCGTATAGGAAAATTGAGATGACAAGGGAGCGCAACAGCCTTACCTTGGAATGTAGACTGATGGTCCCGTCTTTCCAAATTGGCTTCAACTTGTCAAGGCCGCAGTTCTTTGTGCTATCCTGGAGAGCATGTCCTGCCCAGAACAATTGTCTGATACAACGGCTCCTAAATATTTGAAGCTATGCACCGTGTTGAGGGATTGGCCTAAAACTTTAATGTACATGCCATTGGTGTTGTTGGTCATCATTCGGGTCTTCTCTGCACTTATTTTTATTCCATAGGCTCTGGAGGTGGTGTCAAGCCTCTATGCTAGCTGTTTAAGTTATTGTTCCTCACCAGCCAATCCATCAATGTCGTCCGCAAAAGGGAGATTGCTCTACCACATATGCTGACTGTGCCCTCATGATCCGCAAGGGCATCTAACATGATGCGCTCAAGGAAGAGTGTCGGAGACAGTTGGCATCCTTGACGCACACCGATTGTTGTTCTGAATCAGTTCCAGATGGCGCTGTTTTGGAGGACTGCACTGGTAGCCTTGTTATACTGGCTCTTGATGATTCAATAATGTTAGGGCTGATGTTGAACGCTCTCATGGTTGCCCACAGAGGTGTTAGTACTCGTGTGATAAGCACACACTGATGTACCCGCTGTTGAGGCAGTGGACGTGACAACCACCTTAATAATAATAATAATAATAATAATAATAATAATAATAATAATAATAATAATAATAATAATAATAATACAGTACATTTGTATCGCGCGGTACCTCGCAAACGGTAAGGAAACGAGCTCGCCGCGCTTGACAACACACGTGCAATCACACACACACACACACACACACACACACACACCTTACACGTATACACTTATTAAATGGTTAAGTAAATACAGTAAAACATGGCCATACAAAACAACAGCTAATATGAATACCAAGAACCGAGCCGGTGCCGCCACCATCCATGAACAGATGACGTGACTTGGTAAAAGATTACATCTGGGGATGGAAGGGAGGGGGAGTGAAAATTATTGAGTTTGCATGTTAAAGATGTGGGTCTTTAATTGAAGCTTGAAGGAAGAAAGTAATGGAGCATGTCGGAGTTGCATCGGTAGTGAGTTCCAGGCAGTTGCAGCAGAGAAAGAGAAAGATCGTTCACCATAGGTCTTTGAGTGAACACGGGGGATAGAAAGCTGTCTTGTTTCAGAAGAAGAGCGGAGTTGTCTTGCAGGAGAGTAGACAGAGAGAAGGTCAGTAAAGTATGAAGGGGCAGAACCAGTGAAGAATTTGAAAACAATAGTTGAGAGTTTGTACAAGATGCGAGCTCGAACAGGGAGCCAATGAAGAGATCGGAGTAGAGGAGTGGCACGGTCTCGTTTTTTAGCTTTAAGAACAAGGCGGGCGGCAGAGTTTTGGACTTTCTGAAGTTTTTCAAGAAGGTAGAGAGGGGAGCCAGAGAGGAGAGAGTTGCAGTAGTCAAGTTTAGATAGAACAAATGCATAGACAAGAGTGTTGGTTGTTTCGGTTGTAAGATATTGTCGGATGGAGCTGATGCGGTGAATTTCGAAATAGGCAGAGCGGCATATGTTGGAAATGTGTTGGTCAAGTGACATTTCACAAGACAGAATGAAACCTAAGTTACGGGCATGGTCAGAAAATGAAATGGATGAGGTTCCTACTGTGATGTTATTTGGTAAATCAGATTTGTCGGATTTCGTTTTGATCAAGAGCGCCTCAGTTTTGTCATCATTGAGCTTTAGACGGTTTTCGGACATCCATTGTTTGACGTCAGTGATGCATGCCTGCATGGACTGGACGGAGGCGTGTGCCTGTGAAGAGCTGAAAGAGGTGTGGAGTTGTGTGTCGTCTGCAAATGACTGACTGTTGACAGAGTGAGAATAGATGAGACCATAGAGAGGATTAGTGTACAGAATGAAGAGGACAGGACCGAGGACAGAACCTTGAGGGACACCAAAGGAGAGTGGGACAGACGAGGAAGAGTGTTCACCAATGAGGACAGACTGAGACCTGTGAGAGAGATAAGATTGAAACCAGGAGAGACAAGTTTCAGAGATTCCGTAGAGAGTGGAGAGTCTTTGAAGGAGAATGTTGTGGTCAATAGTGTCGAAAGCAGAAGATAGGTCTAAGAGAGTGAGGAGGGGCACATCGCCCACGTCCAGGCCACGCAGTATGTCATTTGTCACTTTGATGAGGGCGGTTTCTGTGCTATGATTGGGGCAGTAAGCAGACTGTGATGGAGGAAGGAGGTTGTGTTCAGTGAGGTAAGAAAAGAGTTGCTGAAGGACTACTTTTTCCAAGACTTTAGAAAGAAAAGACAAGTTGGACACAGGTCTGTAGTTTTTGAGATTGTTCTTATCTAAAGATGGTTTCTTGAGCAAGGGCTTTACCACAGCAGATTTGAAAATAGAAGGGACGGTGCCAGATTGTAAGCTTGGCGCGGCCCACCCCCACATTTTTGTCTTAATATTGTTTTAGCCGAGCCACTTTGTTGTGAAATGAAGTGCTGTACAATGAGTTGTGTGACTCCAATCCCGTGCATGTCAATTTATGCAGTGATGATGGACAGCTTACAAAACATTTCCGCACTTGGGCTATTGGGGGTTTTGCCGTGGCAAGGGACAGGAGCACATACATTACACACACTACCCCGTCCTTTGAGTCATGTATGGGTGTGGTACACTGTGATACCAACTGCTGTCCACATGTTTAGCCCGCCATCCCACCCAATCCCACTGTGATACCAACTGCTGTCCACATGTGTAGCCCGACCATCCCACCCAATCCCACTGTGATACCAACTGCTGTCCACATGTGTAGCCCAACATCCCACACAAGCCCACTGTGATACCAACTGCTGTCCACATGTGTAGCCCAACATCCCACACAATCCCACTGTGATACCAACTGCTGTCCACATGTGTAGCCCAACCATCCCACCCAATCCCACTGTGATACCAACTGCTGTCCACATGTGTAGCCCGACCATCCCACCCAATCCCACTGTGATACCAACTGCTGTCCACATGTGTAGCCCAACCATCCCACCCTATCCCACTGTGATACCAACTGCTGTCCACATGTTTAGCCCGCCATCCCACCCAATCCCACTCTCCCCCCCCTCTCTCACTCTCACTCTCTCTCTCACTCTCTCTCTCTCTCTTTTCGCTTGCATAGCCTTCGTTTACTTTCTTAAATAGTGCCATCATGGGTAGGGGAACACATACATACTAGCTACCGCTGTTCTGTTGTGCTTTTCGCCAATCACTGTTTTTCCAAAGGCCAAAATGTTAGGGGTGTCATAGTGGAATTCTAGGGTTGTCATACTGGAATTCAATAACATATGTACACATGACAGATTGACAGACAGTTGCGCAGCCAGGACCATTGTACAAGGACACTTAAAGCCACACCCGAACAAGCACAGGCATCAATACCCTTGGGTCCAGTGTACTCTCTCTGTCTGTATGTCTTTCTCTGTCTGTGTGTCAGTCTCTCCCTTCCTCTCGTTCACACACACACACACACACACACACACACACACACACACACATCACATACAAAATGTTACATTACTAGACGACGACGTAAGAAGAAGATGGAAAAGAAAATGCCAATGATGATAAAAATGATGCACGATGAAGAAGAAGATGCCGATGACGACGAAAATAAAGTGCTATGATGACAACAAAGATCGTGAAGAAGAAGCAGAATGTGATGAACACGACTCCTACGACGATGACGATGATGCTACTAGCACTGACTATCATACTGATGAAGACTCGTATAGCGCAAGTACCATGCATCCCAGTAAGCTAAATATTGACACTATAGATATGTCAGTTGGCCGGTGTATACATGAATGGTAATGACCATCTCCATAACGTCTCCACTGACAAGGTGAGGACCTCCATCCACTTAAGTACGATCAATGCTGAGACATCGCAGACCCACATTGTCGTACACGGGAACGTCAACTGTAAAATATCGTCATGATGGTTATAATGAATTTTGAAGGTAAAGACCCACGTCTCGTTATGTGTGATTATGGCTGAGACGTCGCAGGCACGTCGTAAAAAGCAACGTGGTCTGCGTTGTGTTTTGACGTTGCTACATGGGCATGTTGCCTATAGAATGTTTTTGCCATTACTATTGCAGTGGCAGGATGTACAGCGTTCATATATTTGCTCTTCAAATTAAAATCTATGCAAAACGTTATTATGTCCACGTAAAAGGAATAACACTGAATTACAGCAACAACAACGACGGCAACAACAAGAGCAATAAGAGGAAAAGAGGAAACCAAAAGCAGTGCCTGATTTGAAGAAAACCTCACAGTACTACTCACTGTACATGGCAATACATAAACCTCACAGTACTACTTACTGTACACGGCAATACATAAGCCTCACAGTACTACTTGCTGTACACGGCAATACATAAGCCTCACAGTACTACTTACTGTACACGGCAATAAACAAACCTCACAGTACTACTTGCTGTACACGGCAATGCATAAGCCTCACAGTACTACTTGCTGTACACGGCAATACATAAGCCTCACAGTACTACTTACTGTACACGGCAATGCATAAGGCTCACAGTACTACTTGCTGTACACGGCAATACATAAGCCTCACAGTACTACTTGCTGTACACGGCAATGCATAAGCCTCACAGTACTACTTGCTGTACACGGCAATACATAAGCCTCACAGTACTACTTACTGTACACGGCAATGCATAAGGCTCACAGTACTACTTGCTGTACACGGCAATACATAAACCTCATGGTACTACTTACTGTACACGGCAATACATAAGCCTCACAGTACTACTTGCTGTACACGGCAATACATAAGCCTCACAGTACTACTTACTGTACACGGCAATGCATAAGCCTCACAGTACTACTTGCTGTACACGGCAATACATAAACCTCATGGTACTACTTACTGTACACGGCAATGCATAAGGCTCACAGTACTACTTGCTGTACACGGCAATACATAAGCCTCACAGTACTACTTACTGTACACGGCAATACATAAGCCTCACAGTACTACTTACTGTACACGGCAATAAACAAACCTCACAGTACTACTTGCTGTACACGGCAATACATAAGCCTCACAGTACTACTTACTGTACACGGCAATACAAAAGCTACACAGTACTACTTACTGTACACGGCAATAAACAAACCTCACAGTACTACTTGCTGTACACGGCAATACATAAGCCTCACAGTACTACTTACTGTACACGGCAATACAAAAGCTACACAGTACTACTTACTGTACACGGCAATATATAAACCTCACAATACTGTACACGGCAATACATAAACCTCACAGTACTACTTACTGTATACGGTAATACATCAACCTCACAGTACTGTACACGGCAATACATAAACCTCACAGTACTGTACACGGCAATACATAAGCCTCACAGTACTACTTACTGTACACGGCAATACACAAACCTCACAGTACTGTACACGGCAATACATAATCCTCACAGTACTACTTACTGTACACGGCAATACATAAACCTCACAGTACTACTTACTGTATACGGTAATACATCAACCTCACAGTACTGTACACGGCAATACATAAACCTCACAGTACTGTACACGGCAATACATAAGCCTCACAGTACTACTTACTGTACACGGCAATACACAAACCTCACAGTACTGTACACGGCAATACATAATCCTCACAGTACTACTTACTGTACACGGCAATACATAAACCTCACAGTACTACTTACTGTACAATTCAATTCAATTCAATTCAAGATTTATTCGCCAAGTGACATACATACAGTTATAGTACACATGACACAAAGAATGCTTTAGATCAGCGGCAGGCATGCACAAGATACAGAACAAACAAATAAAGCATAGATCTAGTGCGACCTATGTAACCACCATTATACTAGACAGCAGACCCACGCCTGACTAGAACACTCATGTAGAACATAGAAATACAGACATCGACAAACACAACCGAATTACAGATAACAAAACAGGTGCATGATATTTAATGTACATCATTAGACATAGCAAATGTACAGATGACTAATTAGATTCGCACGCAGAAGCACCCTCCCGCAATTCATGACTAATATGACTATGAATATGAATATGACGCAATAAGGAGCAGCCTAAATAATTCTTATAATTGATTTAGGTGTCTGATAGACCACGGGAAGAAGCCATTCAGTGAGCGTGTGGTTTTGCTGGGGAGGGAACGGAGTCTACGGCCTGAAGTGAGCATCTGGAAGAGCACGTGGGCGGGGTGGGACTCATCATGGATAATATGTGTGGCTCTGCGTGTGACACGTACACGGCAATAAATAAGCTACAAGCAACAGGGTAAGGGTTAGGGTTATTGTACACGGCAATACATAAGGTACAAGCAACAGGGTAAGGATTAGGGTTCTTGTACACGGTAATACATAAGGTAGGCTACAAGCAACAGGGTAAGGATTAGGGTTCTTGTACACGGTAATACATAAGGTGCAAGCAACAGGGTAAGGATTAGGGTTATTGTACACGGTAATACATAAGGTACAAGCAACAGGGTAAGGATTAGGGTTCTTGTACACGGTAATACATAAGGTACAAGCAACAGGGTAAGGATTAGGGTTATTGTACACGGTAATACATAAGGTACAAGCAACAAGGGTGGCCGAGTAGCTCAGTGGACAGTGAGCTGGTTTCCAATGCCGAAGACCGCGGGTTTGAACCCCGCAGGGGACGATGAGACTTTCAGGTCATCCACAGTTTTCTCCGGGTACTCCGGTTTCCTCCCTCCATCTATTAATGGCATTGGATGCAATCAACCTAAAATGTCCAAATAAGCATTCAGTTTAATTTCCGTCTTTTATTAGCGACTTGCCTTTACACCCCAGTGTGAGTGATCAATGTGTGTTTGTTGTGCATGTAGGAGTGTCTGCAACTTGTGAGCGTGTATGTTGGTTACAGATCGCCGCGCTTCGTGTCTGATTTAGAAATATGGCGCGTATAGCATCCATTATTATTATTATTATTATTATTATTATTATTATTATTATTATTATTATTATTATTATTATTATTATTCTGTCTCGTAAACACCATTACCTACCAGAATGCAGATAAAATCAAACACGATAGATATTCAAGGTTTATAGGGTCAATCGAACTGCCAGGAGCCGAATCAAGACAACATCAAGCACACACACACACACACACACACACACACACACACACGCACACACACACACACACACACACACGCATCCTCCATACCCATTCCCCATCCACATTACAGCCAAAGAGAGAAAAGAACTTCAGGGCAAAAAGAATCGGAACTACTTTCGGTGCGCGGAAGCTTACAAAAAGCGTGACGTGATGAATCGGAAGGAGAACACAGGTCAAAAGCTTCAGGAATTATTCCACGAGAGTGAGTGCACCAATAGACACGATCTCTTATCACAGAAGACACAATCGGTTTACATGTTCAGTTCAAAGGTGGGGTAGGGGTGAACATGTTCAGTTCAAAGGTGGGGTGGGGGTGATTGTCAGCAAAGAGACGGGCATGCAGGCCATCTAAAGGTCGGTTCTTACGCTGCCGCACGGTTTTTTGAAAAGGGTCTAGAGTCAATGGTGCCGCTCAAGCCTTCTTCAAGTCCTCAATTGCAGCAAGAGAGCGTAAATAGAGGGAGATGAGAAAGACGGAAGGAGGAGAAAAAGTCGGTGCCTCGGACGCCTTGAGTTAGATCCTGTATCGGCCAGCGCCTTCAGTACATCCTGTATCGGCCAGTGCCTTCAGTTAGATCCTGTATCGGCCAGTGCCTTCAGTTAGATCCTGTATCGGCCAGCGCCTTGAGTTAGATCCTGTATCGGCCAGTGCCTTCAGTTAGATCCTGTATCGGCCAGCGCCTTGAGTTAGATCCTGTATCGGCCAGTGCCTTCAGTTAGATCCTGTATCGGCCAGTGCCTTCAGTTAGATCCTGTATCGGCCAGCGCCTTCAGTACATCCTGTATCGGCAGCGCCTTCAGTAGGTAAGGCGCTTTGTAAGAGCGATAGAAGAAAAGAAGAAGAAGAAGAATAAAGAATGAATGAACATTGAAGTTTAACGTCTAAACCCACCATTGGCGATATGGCAGACGGGGATAACCATCCCAGTGAAAAGTGTGGGGATCCAAATCCACAATGAGCCACCAGAGCAATCACAGTGCATCAATTGTTCCCCGCTATAATATATTTTTTAAATGCTGAACGACAGATAGGGTGTGCAGTATGTGGGTTGTTGCGTATCACAATGTCAGCTTACTTCATTTTCTTCTTCTTGTTGTTGTTTGTAGATTATAGTCACACGACACTTTCGCATATAGGTGACTACTGGACCGATTTATACTGACACCAGCGGGCCAGTTGTTGGTAAAGGGGAAAATAATATGATCACACGTTGACCAATCCGGGATTCGAACCAGCGACCTTTCAGTTACTAGTAAGACGCTCTTACCAACTGAGCTACCCGGCCCCTCTTGGTCTTCTTATTCTTCTCCCTTCCTCGTTTTATCTTCTTTTCCTCACTTCACCCCCCTCGTCTCCTATCCTCCTCCTCTTCTTCCGCCTTCTCTTCTTCCTGTCCAACTATACGGCCACTTGGCAGATGATGTAGGGATGATAAACTCAAGGGGACCATCTCACAGGGAAATGGAGTAATGCACAGACATAAATATACTAGCCCCCAACCACCTTTCTGAGCAAGCGACCCTTCATTTACTAACTTCGTCCTCAGCCAAGCTTCCAATCTGCGCTTCCGTCTCAAGTCAAGTAGGCATGTTAGAAGGTAACAGTATTAGGTCTATGGCGACTATGATTTCAGCAGTGCAAAGGACAAAGATATATATATATAAGATCGGATTGATCAAAGCTAAGTTGATACTCCAGTGTTGTAGCTCCGTAGAGTAATGGGCCAGTTTGGTCTGACAGACGTTGCAGAGATTGAATTGTCAGTTGTTCTGCTCTCCCCTGTAGTGCCTTTCATTCACGAGGCGGTGAGATAGCAGTGTGGTTAGACAAACGCACGGCCCTTGCCCCGCTTCCTGTTCTAGACACACGCACAAACCTGCTTCCTGTGCTAAAACCGTAGTTAGACACGCGTACGAGCCTGCTTCCTGTGCTTGCACCTTGGTTAGGCACACGCACGAGCCTGCTTCCTGTGCTAACACCGTGGTTAGATACACGCATGAGCCTGCTTCCTGTGCTAGCACCTTGGTTAGACACACGCACGAGCCTGCTTCCTGTGCTAACACCGTGGTTAGACACATGCTTCCTAAGCTAACACCGACCAACGTGCTAACAGTTTAGTATGGTGACATTTGATTCGTAATTGTTACCACATAAAAAAACACAGACATTGGCAAATCCTATCCTATCCTATCCCGTAACTCCAAAGTCGTTGGAGCACCACAGATGATCGTTTAACCAGCATACTCCATCTTTCTCTGTCTTCAGCAACCCCATGGCTTCGCTCAGTGTCTAGCCAGTCCAGTCTCGAATGTTGTCCTTCCACTCCTTTTTATGTCTCCCTCGTCTTCTGCCAGAAGTCTTCTGTAGCACCTTATCTCCATGCTTTTGTATTCCTCGTTGTAAATCTGCTGTGAGGGTCCATGTTACGCAAGCGTATAAGAAGATGGAGATGACAAGGGAGAGCAGCAGCCTTACGTTGGAATGTAGATTGATGGTCCTGTATTTTCAAATGGGCTTCAACCTTGTCAGGGCAGCAGTTGTTTGTGCGATCCTGGAGAGGAATTCCTGACGAGACCCATTGTCTGATACAATTGCTCCTAAATATTTTAAGTTATGCACTGTGTTGAGGGATTAGCCTTGGACTTCGATGATGTTCGTGTTGATGCCATTGGTGTTGTTGGTCATCATTTTGGTCTTCTCTGCACTTATTTCCTTCCATAGGCTCTGGAGGTGCTGTCAAGCCTCTGTACCAGCTGTTCAAGTTCTTGTTCCTCTCCAGCCAATCCACCAATAACATCCGCAAAACGAAGTTTGGAGATTGCTCTACCCCCTATGCTGACTGTACCGTCGTGATCTGCACGGGCATCTGACATGATGCGCTCTAGGAAGATGTTGAAGAGTGTTTGAGACATTAGGCATCCTTGACGCACGCCAATTGTTGTTCTGAACCAGTTCCCGATGACGCTGTTATGGAGGACTGCACTGGTAGCCTTGTCATACAGGCTTTTGATGACTTCAATAATGTGAGAGCTGATATTGTACACCCTCAGAGCTGTATGCCAGACTCTGTCAAATGCTTTCTTGAAGTCTACAAACACACGATATAGATGTTGTTGGTGCTTTATGTATTTCACGCAGATTATTCTGAGGTTGAAAATCTGTTCAGTGGTACTTCGCCCTGCCCTGAATCCTGCTTGTTCTTCGGCTATGATTTGTTCAGCTTGTGGTTTCAATCTGATGAGTATTATTTTCAGTAGGTTATTGCTGGGATGGCTGATGAGGCTGATGGTGCGGTAATTTTCACACTCCTGAATGTTACCTTTTTTGGAAATAGTGATGACAAGTGACTGGGTCCATGGTGTAGGCCACTCCCCACTCTACCAGATCTTGTTACAGATAATGGTGAGGGCGCCAATCATCGCTTCTCCTCCTGCTTGAAGCACTTCTGCCGGTATGTTGTCCACTCCTGCTGACTTCACCTTTTTCCTCAACTTCTTCTCTATGAATTGGGAGGATTTATTCCTTTACTTTGTCCATCTATCCAAGACTTCTTGTTCTTCTGTAAGGCACATTTCAGACTTGCTTTGGAGACCTTGGGCTGATTAACACTTGTCAGCCGCTTCACAGTCTGGTAGGCTTTCTTGCTGTTGTTCTTGTTCAGACTGTTCTCTATTTTTTGGCATTAATCTTCTATCCAGTTGTTCCTTTGCTGTGCGCTTGTCTTTTCGGATAGCATCGTTGATTTTTCGGTAGGCATCAGCTCCCTGTAAGGTGTTCTTTGTCTTGTTCATCTCTCTTCCTTTGTCACACAGGTCCAAAAGTTCAGGTGTTATCCACGGTTTCTTTTTTGGGCGATGCTTGCCAAGGATCTTGAAAAGTGCGTGCCCTACCAATGGTGACGCTTGATCTGAAGCATTTCTTGACCACGATGTAGTCAATGTGGTTGTGATGCTCCCCGCTGGGACTGTGCCAGGTCCATCGTCTGGATTTTTGGAGACCATGCGTATTTGCCAGTATCAGATTGTTGTATTCGGCAAACTGCAAGAGCCTCAGACCTCTGTCATTTGTCTCGTTGTTGCAGTGGGGTCCACATGTATCTTCCCACGCATCTTAGCCAACCTTGGCATTCCAGACGCCTTGCCCTATGACTATGCCCTTCTTGGACATTTGGTCAAGGAAAGCCTGCAGATGTTCATAGAAATCCTCGATTTTGCTGTCATCATAATCTGATGTTGGGGCATAGGCCTGTGTGATGGTGATATTGAAAGGGGCTGCTCTCAGACGGATAGCAATGAACCTACTGATTGGTCGGCAACCCATGACAGTGGCTAGAATGTCTTTGCGGACCAAGGATCCAAGGCCGTGTTCGTGCCTGTCATCTCTCCTGCTGAAATATAGCTTGTGGCCTTTGTCGGTCGTTGTTTCGCTTAGGTCT
Source organism: Oncomelania hupensis (assembly GCA_036898135.1). Taxonomy (NCBI): domain Eukaryota; kingdom Metazoa; phylum Mollusca; class Gastropoda; order Littorinimorpha; family Pomatiopsidae; genus Oncomelania; species Oncomelania hupensis. The sequence continues at coordinate 80,477,518 of CM072515.1, forward strand.
TTCCAGCGCAGTTCACTGATATCAAAAATGTTCCATCGATACTGGTCCAGCTCGTGGGCCAATTCCTGTAAGTTTCCCTTCGGAGAAAAAAAAAAGAAGAAAATAGCACATTTTAGTTTTAATTGTAGCTACGTAGCGCACTTACCAGCTTAACGATCTGCTCAAGGCGATGGCCAGTATCAGGATTTAACTCAAGCTGTACAGCACGATAACTTTCAGCATCAAGTGTATTGTGAAACGCACCGGACAACTAAGCGTCTGATCACTCTAGATTTGCATGAGTGTTTATTTGAGTCTGTCCTTTGGACAGAGTGACGGGTTTTTTGAGGTGCAGCTGCGGCGTTACGAGGGAAGGTGAGCTAACATATCAACAGTCATTACCGAAAGCCGACTTTTGTGATAACCTTCTGATCTGTGGTCACTATGGAGATGTGCAGCGGACGATCACGCCATAGAACACTTGAACCACTGTGCTAAGTTTTTTCTGTACGTTGTACATATAACTACGCCTTGAAACAGCTCTTTCTGTACGTTGTACATATGACTACGCCTTGAAACAGCTTTCTGTACGTTGTACATATGACTACGCCTTGAAACAGCTCTTTCTGTACGTTGTACATATGACTACGCCTTGAAACAGCTCTTTCTGCACGTTGTACATATGACTACGCCTTGAAATAGCTCTTTCTGTACGTTGTACATGGGTCTACGCCTCGAAACAGCTCTTTCTGTACGTTGTACATGGGACTACGCCTTGAAACAGCTCTTTCTGTACGTTGTACATGGGACTACGCCTTCAAACAGCTCTTTCTGTACGTTGTAAACGCCTTGAAACAGCTCTTTCTGTACGTTGTAAACGCCTTCAAACAGCTCTTTCTGTACGTTGTAAACGCCTTCAAACAGCTCTTTCTGTACGTTACATTTAGGACTACGCCTTCAAACAGCTCTTTCTGTACGTTGTACATGGGACTACGCCTTCAAACAGCTCTTTCTGTACGTTGTACATGGGACTACGCCTTCAAACAGCTCTTTCTGTACGTTGTAAACGCCTTCAAACAGCTCTTTCTGTACGTTGTAAACGCCTTCAAACAGCTCTTTCTGTACGTTGTAAACGCCTTCAAACAGCTCTTTCTGTACGTTACATTTAGGACTACGCCTTCAAACAGCTCTTTCTGTACGTTGTACATGGGACTACGCCTTCAAACAGCTCTTTCTGTACGTTGTACATGGGACTACGCCTTCAAACAGCTCTTTCTGTACGTTGTACATGGGACTACGCCTTCAAACAGCTCTTTCTGTACGTTGTAAACGCCTTCAAACAGCTCTTTCTGTATGTTGTAAACGCCTTCAAACAGCTCTTTCTGTACGTTGTAAACGCCTTCAAACAGCTCTTTCTGTATGTTGTAAACGCCTTCAAACAGCCCTTTCTGTACGTTACATTTAGGACTACGCCTTCAAACAGCTCTTTATGTACGTTGTACATGGGACTACGCCTTCAAACAGTTCATTTCGTACGTAGTACGTAGTACTTGGGACGATGCTTTTTCAATTCAATTCAATTCAATACAACTTTATTTATCCACATAGGGCAATTACAAGATTTATCAGTACAACTTATGTTAATCTGATGAATAAAAATTGATGCAACAACAACAAAGATTTAGAAGCAGCTCATATTATTAAAATAAATAAATAAATAAATAAAGAAGTTTACAAAACAGTGAAATTTAAAAGTTTATCACACGATTTCATAAGCACATGTCCTACCATACAAACATAAACCAAACACACACACCCACACATACACGCACACACACACACACACACACACAATGCACATCATGAACACTCACCGCAGACAGTTAAACAGTTAAATCAAATAAAATACATGAAGGTAAGAAAATAAGGTAAGAATATCATAAATGAATCATCAAATCAATCGGTTGATAAACAATCAATCAATCCCTGAATCGGGCCATCGTCGAGCGTTTATTTTTTAAAATAAACAAATAAATAAAAAAAAGTGCATTAGGGCGAGGAGTGCTTCAAACAGCTCTTCCTGTACGCTGTGCTTGGGATGACGCCTTCAGACAGTCAACTGTTCTTCATGTACATTGTACATGGGACAGTGCTTCCAAAAAGCTCTTTGAGCGGATAAAAGCAATATATGAACTTTTTTATTTTTTTACTGGCTAAAATATGGTGGTAAAGGGGAGCTAACTTGAAACGTTCCAGTGTTTAATATCCCAATGGTGCTATGACTAAAGACAACACGGTGCTATCAATGTTTTATTGTGTTGGGTCATTGATTTGGTTATGGAGTCACTACACCCAGTCTTGACTATTGACTCACAAATGACTCAAACTGACTCAGTAATTAAGAGCTTATGGCCCAGGCCCGACTCAGTGGGTAGCTAGTATTCCACAGGTTCCGCGTTCGATTTCCGGCTCCCCAATCATTAGACTGGCGGTTGTGATCACTACCCGTGTGAGTGCTGCTATCAGCCTTGTGACGGTGTCAGTGCTAGTGGCAAAGATTAGGTAAATATGAAATACGTTGGAGATGTTGGACCCTAGCTGTTCCCAGTGATCCGAATTTCATCTGCCTAGGTGAGAAGTGGTATCCGAAATCCAAATCTAAAATGCAGTTCTTGAGTAGAATTGAGTGAGTTATTGAGTCGCATTAAATCAGTTATTGAATTATACAAGTCAATCTAAAAATTAAAAAAAATAACAAATGATTTCTATTCCGGCTACTGTAATGGCCATCACTTCAGATCACCGCGATTTGAGTTCCATTGTAGAAAAAGCGCGTGATAGCTTCATGTAGTAGTAGTAGTAGTAGTAGTAGTAGTAGTAGTAGTAGTAGTAGTAGTAGTAGTAGTAGTAGTAAGTCATGTTGATTCAGTTATGAGTCATTAGTCGTGTTGAATTATGTATGTGGAAGACATTCGCCCAGTGATGTCGTGCTTACGAAACGCCTGGAAACGTTGGGTTCAGTGCCAGAACCCACAGGGTGAGTGTCTATGTCTGTATTTAAATCTCTGTGCAGTATAACTTCAACAAATATTCCTTGGGTCTCCCCTGCCACGTTGGACTAAAGGCACTAAAACAAACAAGGTACAAAACTTAAGAAATGTACACAGATTGTGTACAGAGATGTGACCATTTTACTAAAAGCTCGTCAATGTTTTAGTAAATATGTCAAAAAACAAGGAACAAAGATTAGTAAATTTAAAAATTTTCTGAGGTATTTAGGACATTTGTAAATTCCCCAAGTGAAACTATAATTTTGCAAATTTACTACACATTTTAGGAAATGTGTACATTTCCTAGTTTTGTATATATGTGTGTACTGGGGAAAAGAGGTGAGAGAAAGTGAAGGATAATGTGTGTTTGGTAGTGAGAGGTGGGAAGGTGGGGGGGGGAGCTTCTAACGGAAAGAACTAGAAATCTTGGTAAGAAGAAGAGGAAGAAAGAAAAAAATGGTTTGATTCCCAGTGAAATTTTCTGTCAAAATGTTTGTTTGTATGTGTGTGTGTGTGTGGGTGTGCGTGGCTGTGTGTGTGGTTGTGTGTGCGCGAGTGCACAGAGTTGAGTTACATTAAACCGAATTGTGTTATAGGCTGTGCACGATCCTGTTTGTGTGAAAGTATTGTAGACAGGTGGCGTTACATGGGAAGCAAGTTCACGATCTGCAGTGGCACTCCAGCCAAAGTTTCCATTACTGGCTGTCAGAAAGAGAGAGAGAGAACTTAGGGAACTTTAATGCGAAGCCAGCAACCTATACGCATGGGGGTAACACAAAAGGCACAGAGAGAAAAACCACACCAGTAACATTGAAAAGTGACGACAAAAGATGTGACAAACACGCGTCATTTGACAAACTGTCTCAAAGAAACAGTAAAATATTAAAGGTTACTTTTAGCTCAACAACTCTTCACGTTTGTCATTGCATAGTACGTAAACATCGCTACAGCTCAACAACTTTTCACGTTTTTCATTGCATAGTACGTAAACATCGCTATAGCTCAACAACTCTTCACGTTTGTCATTGCATAGTACGTAAACATCGCTATAGCTCAACAACTCTTCACGTTTGTCATTGCATAGTACGTAAATGTCGCTATAGCTCAACAACTCTTCATGTTTTTCATTGCATAGTACGTAAACATCGCTACAACTCAACAACTCTTCACGTTTGTCACTGCATAGTACGTAAACGTCGCTACAGCTCAACAACTCTTCACGTTTGTCACTGCATAGTACGTAAACATCGCTACAACTCAACAACTCTTCACGTTTTTCATTGCATAGTACGTATACATTGCTACAGCTCTTGTGATAATCGTACTATCACTTTGTCATAAAAACATAATGGTGGTACGTCAACATTGAAGTGCCTCAAAATGAACTTTTCACGAATATTATGCTGATACGCTGGACAATACAATAAAAAGTGCATTTCATTTTTAACAGATGGGCAAACAGGACATTTGTTTTGAACAACACTGTAGCTTTTATTTCCATTCATGTCTAAAATACCTAAACGTAATTTTTAAAAAAATAATATAATAATATCTGTTAAGTACTTCTCACGCTGCAATAGTGATTTAACGGAACCATAGGTTGAAAACATTTTGCTATCCATCAATTTACCAAACCATTCCGGTTTGTAGCAGTCTACCATACGTTGTCTGAAAACACGTAAAAAACTTTCTTATTTCTTACTCCTCAGTTCAAACAAACATCAGAAAAACAAAACATGTCAAAACAGTGTTTTATATTGTTAAGCCCACTTATGTACATCAGGCTGACCTACAGGTAGTCTCAAAAATCTGTTTTTGTCAATGTCATATGCTTGTTTTGTTAGTCTAACGAGAAACATGTCTAGTAATTTGAACCAGTAACTGAGTGCACTTAGAGCACTGTCAATAAACAGTGGATAACGACCAAGTTCTCCATAAACCATGACATTTAGAGTCATGGGAGACACACTTAAAAAACGCTCACAAGCAAACAATTGGGGAGATTCAACAGCTTGAAAACGTGAAGCATGGGTTTGACTTGAGCTTCGAACAGTTCAAAGAACACATTTATATCCATGCTTCCCAAACTCGAAGTTGATTTCATGATTTCCACTACCTTATCTTTGGCTTTGCCTGTAAACTCTTGGAGCGCAATATCAAAAAACATATTTGTTGTAAGAGTAAAGCCTAAATAGTTGTAGCTAGCTGTTTAACACTTCAATGTCTTTTCCTTGATAGTACACTTTTTCTGCTTTAGCCAAATGTCCACCTTTTTTCAATACCATTACTTTTGTTTTTCTTAAATTTATAGAAAGTCCAAGATACGTTGAATCCTTTTCTAAATTACCTAATTGATTTTGTAAACCACCGAATGGTAGAGGTCAAGCAAATGTCGTCAGCAGAGAGAGAGAGATAGAGAGAGAGAGAGAAAAAGAGAGAGAGAGAGAGAGAGAGAGAGAGAGAGGTAAGGTGGGGTGGCTAGAGAGAGAACGTCAACAAGTCATCTAAAGTCAATGATTTTTCACAAAGTATCCGGGCACTCATGTAATTCAAATGAAATGGATTGAAGTAGTCTATTATGTTTTAGCCTTTGACCGGCACTTACCTGGAAGTGTGAATCAGCCATGGCAGGTCAGTACATGCAACAGATAGAAAGAACAAACATTATTATATTACAAAACAAACTGAATGTCTCTCACAAAAAGGTGAAAACATTAGAACGGTATTTGGGGCTAAGAAGTTATAATACAATGTATTTTGAATTAGACCCTTAAAACAACCGATGGTAATCAATGCGAAGAAACGGAAACTCCGATGGTATGGCCTCGTCACCAGAGCATCAGGCCTTGCAAAGACCATCCTGCAAGGCAAGGTGCAAGGAGGCAGAAGAAGGGGGAGACAGAAAAAGGGGTGGGAGGACAACATTCGAGAATGGACTGGCCTGACACTGAGCGAAGCCATGAGAGTTGCTGAGGATAGAGAAAAATGGAGCACACTGGTTAAACGCTTATCTGTGGTGCCCCAACGCCCTTCGAGTTACGGGATAGAATAGGATAGGATAGGGTAGGATAGGATAATCACTGTGGTCTGTCTGTCTGCCTATGTCTATTTATCTGTCTGTTTAACTCTTCTTCTTCTTCTTCTTCTTCTTCTTCTTCTTCTTCTTCTTCTTCTTCATCTTATTCTTCTTCTTCTTCTTCTTCTTCTTCTTCTTCTTCTTCTTCTTCATCTTCTTCTTCTTCTTCTTCTTCTTCTTCTTCTTCTTCTTCTTCTTCTTCTTCTTGTTTCTTCTTATCTTCTGCGTTCTTCTTCCTAAATTCTCCTTCTTCCTTTTTTTTGTTGAAGAGACCAGATTCAGTCGATACAGTAGTTAGTGCCATACACGAAGTGAACAGAAGGGGTCTTAGTCCAATTTGCCCCGCGTCTGTCCGGTTTAATGTCCAGGCCTGTTCGTGCCTGTCACGTGATGCACCCTTCTCCCCCACCACCCTCCCGAAACCCATCCCCACTTTCAACTCCCACACTCCTAACCCTCTTACCCCCTCTCCTAAACTCTCCTTCCATTGTATGGGATAATTAGTCACACCACGCTGGCCCTAAAGCCAATCACTGATATACAACCTTGGTACTCTTACTGTTAGTCACACCACACCACACCACACTGTGAAATGTGGCTTCTCATGAACTGATTATTTATCCAAATACAAATGCATTATACATCCATTCCTGGTCAACAATCTTCATTCACCCCCTCTCTCATATCCATCACACCTCTCTCATATTCATCACCCCTCTAGTATACCATAATACAACGTCACCCTTGACCTCGTTCTTGCAACAACGTCAACAATATAATTCCATTTGACATATCAACAAGAAAATCCTATGAAAACTACTATTTACCAAATGACCCCTTTCCCCCTTATCCTTCATCATCCATTCAGGTACGCATGCTCAGAGTGTATAGCCACTGAAAGAACTAGAATACTGGGCACCAACTCACCTTCAGTTCCCCGGCCTGTGAAGTACAGACACAAAAAACACCACACCACACCACAACACAACACAGTCTGTAGAGAGTAGATGGTTCGTTACTAGTGTCTTATTGTGATCCTAGGTCATCCTAGCATCGAAGAGATGCATAGGCCTAGGGGGGTCTCTAAACTAAGAGCACACACCCTGTAACAAAAAAGGGCTGTATGTTAATTTGGATCTAACTAATACACAGGCTATATCAATCAGTGTTTTAATGGCTTGTCCCCAAGTTTGTTTGTTAACAATTACAATACAATACAATACAATACAATACAATACAATACAATACAATACAATACAACTTTATTCATCCCAAAGGGCAATTACATTATTATGTTTATGAGGCAGCATAAAAGATACTCAAAAAATGTATCATAAACCATTTTTTGTAAAAAACAAAAAACAAAACAAAACAAAACAAAACAATAAATACATAAATTTTAAAAAAAAAACATCACACAAGCACACACACGCGAATCAAGATCACAAGTGATATCACAGAAGTCAACAAATTCAACAAGTTGATTAAGAAGTGCAGCCAGTACACATAGACACTAAAGGGAGACTCTCTCTATATTACAAATAAGACCCCCAAAGTGCCGAAAACTAAAAGCGGTTAGTACTATTAAGAAGTCGGATTGCACTGGGAATAAAAGATTTGGAACGCCGATTTCCCTTACAGATAATTATCAATAAATTATAGCTCTTGACATCGACAGCCTTCTGTATTATATATTATATATGTGATTTCCAATGCAGTTTATATGTTAGATAAACGCCTAAAAATGTAACTTCTTTTACATAATTGAGTTCTTCATGTTCAATTTCTAATTTTGGAAATTGTCTAGGCTCCTAACCATGATTAAATAATAGCAGGTTTGTTTTTTATTTTGATAATTAAAGACCATTCTGATTCATAAAATGATTGATTTTATTTAATTCTTTTTTTAATACAATTTAGTAATATATTTAATTTCATACAAGGATGTTTTCTTTAAATTTACATTCATCCATATTGCTGTCATCTGCATATTGAACAAGTAATGCATTATTACCCAACACCTTCGGTAAATCATAAATTAATATATTAAATAAAATCCAAGAAACTATCCTTGCAGAATTCCCATATTTGTTTTATAGCTAGACGAATATGAATTCCCCACTTTTACCTTTATATTTCTATCTCTTTAAAAGTGCCAATGTAATTATACATACGCCCTGATAATACAAATGATTTTATTTTGTACATTAATCTTGCATGCCATACTATGTCATATGATTTGATGTTGCTAAACCGCTCTTTCATTTTGCAATTTGTCCCTTAATATTAGTTGTGATTTTTAGGATCTACTGTTGATCTTCCTTTTTGAAAACCAGCCTGATTGACTGGTATAATATTCCGTTTTGGACAATAATATGACATTCTTTCTAAAATAATCTTTTTCATCACTTTACATACATGAGACGTTAATGATGATAATAATAATAATAATAATAATAATAATAATAATAATAATAATAATAATAATAATAATAATAATAATAATAATAATGTTCGTCATTTGTAAGGCGTCTTAGCCTAAGGACCAATGCGCTGGCCGATACAGGATCTAACTCAAACCGCCCGAGACGCCCACCCGCAGCATTTGTCTGCGGGTGGGCGTCTACTGGTCTATAACTTGACGTAACTGATTGGTGCTTACCTGATGTTAAAATAGGTATTACTATAGAAGGTTTCCAATAATCAGATAAAGTATCCGTATCCCAGCATATGTTAAAACTGGTATGTACCATTTTTATCCATTTATCAGGAAGATGCATCAATAAGTTATATGCAATATTTTTTTTCTTTAACTACTGTTTCACATGTGTCATTCCACCAGAAATGTCCTGCACGTTGTTTTTTCTTACTACATGTTCGTTTGTGGGGAATAACTTTGCTGCTGCTAAGTTAATGTGTTGCATATATTTAACGTATACATCACTAATACCATTGGAGTAAATAAAATTGTCGTCATAACACAATAACAGATTTTGATACATTTTCCAATCTGCACGACTATAAATATACTTAGGAACAATATCATCTTCTATATGAATATCTACATAGTTATGTCATGACGCTCATGTCCTAGACGGGTGAGTGCCGGTAACAAGAACACACCCAGCATGCACTTGGTCCTTCTCCCCCATCCCTGGCTGCCCAGGATTGTGCTCAGTTGTCCGGGCGTCATACCATACGCCAAAGGCTGCGGGTGGGCGTCTCGGACGGTTGGAGTTAGATCCTGTATCGGCCAGCGCCTTGATCCTTAGGCTAAGGCGCCTTATAAATGACGAACATTATTATTATTATTATTACTGTAATCGGTAGATGGTCACTTCCAAGAGAGTCACTTTCCACATTTCAGACACAGTCGACGGCCAGATCCGGAGTAGTTAAAGTCAAATCAATGGCTGAAAGAATGTGAGTAGGCACGTCTGGAATGCGATTGACCCTGCCATCATTAAGCAAGATCAAATCCGAATCTATAACATTTTCAATAAAGCAGTCATTACTAACATTATAGCAACTCTTATCCCATAAAGGCGAATGTGAATTAAAATCACCACATATTATCTATCCACTGTTCAGAAGTGTCAAAAGAACGTAGCCTGTCACTGTTAATTCTGTCCGTTCTGTTTGGATAATATAGAGATAATATTCACACAAATCTTGATACACTTTTAATGTTACTGCAGCAGAGCAGGTCTTCGTGGCTTCTCCTACAAAATCTTATGGATATGGCGGCGAATGCTGCCAGCACGAATACTGTAGCCCCGCTTGTTTGGGTGAAAATTGCCTCTCAGGACGTGTAGTAAAACGTTGTAATAGTTGATGAACGACAGTTGCGGTTCTTCCACCAGCTCGGAGAATACTATGGCATTAAACAAGTCTTTCTTTTGTTAGAGCTTGGGGTCAGATGCTGTTGAAAGTTTGCTGACGATAACCTTCGATGTAGGACAGGTGGAAGAGATGTTCTTCGCTGATTGAACAAACTGCTTGCTAGCGGATCTTGGGTCTTGCTTCTTCAGGTTGTTTATGCCACCATCAATAATAACGGCTTTGCGTGAAATTTTACTCTGTGTTGAGTTGAAGGCAGGCTCATTGATAGTAAAGACTTTATTCTTGACTGCTTCAAATGAATACGATTGTCGCAGCCTTTCTTCATGCGATGATGACGCAGATGGATTTACGTCATGTCTTGTAATGCGAAGATTTTGCTCTGATCTTGATTTTTCGTAGTCGAAGCGGATTACGGAGTTGGAGTCGCAGGCTTCGAATTATCTTATTTATTTATGACAAGTTCGGTGCAAAAATATCTCTCTGTCTCTGTCTCTGTCTGTCTCTCTTTCTTTCTCCCTCCCTTTCTATCTCTCTCTAAAACGCAGCAACAATATTATATATCCAACTTTTAACAAAAATGGCGCATCTCCTCTTCTCTCTTTCTCAACAATAAAACATGAGCTCTGCCACCCTACAGGTCCATGCTGGTACACAGTTGGGCACGTCACCATAATTAAATGACTACAGTAGAGACTTGACCTTAACTGATAAAATACAACCCCAAGGCAAAACTGTACCGCTGTGTGTCAGGGGCGTGTCACATGCATCGTACATGCGGAATTCCTTTCCTCCGCCCTCTCTATCGTTCAAACAAGCCACACTTGTCTAAGTTATCGTGACAACTTGCAATAAAACACAGCAAAATTGTCCCACGAGAAGGGATGTGACTGTTTGAATGGCGGCTGAGATCTTCTGGGAGTCCTCCCTTTTGCATCCAACCCGTTGTAAATTAAGTCATGTCGCCAAATTTATGGATTTTGTTTTTTAAAATTGTATTTGTCCTGAGGCATTCTCCTGCGGTATCTGTGCACGCTGTGTTTAAAGACACCCACGAGATTCTGTTGTACGTGACGTGAAATTATGGCTACATTTTGTTAGTTTTTTGCTCCTTTTTGGCTATTTATTTAGTTTAAATTGTCTTTCCCTCTTTCGTCAGTAAACACAGATTCACTCACATCACGCTTTTTGCGATCGTCTGCATCGCCGTCTTGTTTGTTGTTTTTTTTTAACCTTTTTACCTCTCCTCACCCATTCACTTTGCCTTGCACAGCGGTTTTCTACAGATCATTTAGCTAAACCCCATGTTGCATGTAATCAAGTTTCTCAGAAACGTTCACTGATTAGGGAAAGTTTTTGATATTGTAGTGTGTGTTTTTGTGTATGTAACACCTATATTCTGTTTGTGTGTGTGTGTTTGTGTGTTTTTTTTTGTTGTTTTTTTTTGCAAAGCATGCAATAACAGTGTATTTACCTTTGATTTGATTTTGCGTTGTTGCTAGAAGAAGCTTTGTATAATGTTGATAATTTTTGTTGGTCGATATTATTGAAGAATTTTATAAAATTACTTATTCATTATAGATCGAAGCATCTAGATAAATCTAGTAATATCTAAGAGATTCTTCTAACCTAAATAAGGTTATATGACGTAAGACAGTGCATAGTTCAGGTGAAGAGTTTTATTTTGATTGGGTGTTATTGCATCATGCTGGAATGTTCGAACTTTCTCTCGATTATAGAGAGACTATATAAGTGATGTACTGTGTCTGCTTGGAGAGTAAAAAGTGATTGATAGAGATTTGTGATGATTTTTTATGCTGATCTCTGAAGTGATTTTGAAAAACTTCATACAACGACTCCTGCCTTGTTGATGATTGAACAGGCTGCGTGAATAAACGAATCTGAGTTACACTTATCAAAATCCAAGCATCGGGGCTGAATCAACTATTGATAAAAATAACAACCATGTAACACTGTGCTTGCGTGTATGTAACATTTATATTCTACCTTTTACCCCCCATAAACTGTCCACTGTTGATTACGTGGACAGTAATATCACACTAGCCGAACAATCTTGCTTCAAAATCCAACCAACATCTATGACTGACAGTATTTCAACACCTGTGAAATGTTTTGCAAAACAATGGACATTTTGAGTAAGTGCACAGATTTTGGTCAAATGTCGACGCTGTGTTTAAACTTGTTCCTCTTATTGGTAAACCATGTTTTCTACCTATTGAAGGTTTCTTTGATGATTACAGCTCTTTACAACTGCTGTGAGAGATACGTCCTTGTGCGATATAACTTCTGTGAGAGAGACGTCATTTTGCCATCAGTTTTGTATAACTTCGGTGATATACGTCGTTTTGCCATCAGCTCTGTATAACTTCTGAGGGAATACGTCGTTTTGCTATGAGCTCTTTATAACGTCTGCGAGAGATACGTCTTTTTGCCATCAACTCTATATAGTGTGTTTGTGTGAGACACACAATTTCACATCAGAAAGCAAATAACATTTTTATCTGTAGAAAAAGAAAACTAAGTTGTCTGACAGAAAATGTTAAAACAACAATGTTCGCTCTTCGCCTTGTTGTATGTACTTTCTCAATCCTTTAGCTTTCTTTCGCGCATTTTCTTGACATATTAAAATTTAATTTTATTTCTGTTGTTGTTGTATTCTCTTTTATGTTGTAGGGGGCCCCCACACACGAATGTTCAGCTTATATATTTTGGATATTGTCTCAATAACGCGTTTTAAAAACATTTTATATTTTATGTACTATATTTTCAGAAGACGAAATAAGACAGCGTGTGGTGATGAAGTTGTAACCTAACATACTGTGTGTGTGTGGTGGTGAAGTTGTAACCTAACATACTGTGTGTGTGTGGTGGTGAAGTTGTAACCTAACATACTGTGTGTGTGGTGGTGAAGTTGTAACCTAACATAATGTGTGTGTGTGGTGGTGAAGTTGTAACCTAACATAATGTGTGTGTGGTTGTGAAGTTGTAACCTAACAAACTGTGTGTGTGGTGGTGAAGTTGTAACCTAACAAACTGTGTGTGTGGTGGTGAAGTTGTAACCTAACATAATGTGTGTGTGTGGTGGTGAAGTTGTAACCTAACATAATGTGTGTGTGGTTGTGAAGTTGTAACCTAACATAATGTGTGTGTGGTGGTGAAGTTGTAACCTAACATAATGTGTATGTGGTTGTGAAGTTGTAACCTAACATAATGTGTGTGTGGTGGTGAAGTTGTAACCTAACATAATGTGTGTGTGGTGGTGAAGTTGTAACCTAACATACTGTGTGTGTGTGGTGGTGAAGTTGTAACCTAACATAATGTGTGTATGGTAGTGAAGTTGTAACCTAACATAATGTGTGTGTGGTGGTGAAGTTGTAACCTAACATAATGTGTGTGTGTGGTGGTGAAGTTGTAACCTAACATAATGTGTGTGTGTGTGGTGGTGAAGTTGTAACCTAACATACTGTATGTGTGTGGTGGTGAAGTTGTAACCTAACATACTGTGTGTGTGGTGGTGAAGTTGTAACCTAACATACTGTGTGTGTGTGGTGGTAAAGTTGTAACCTAACATAATGTGTGTGTGGTGGTATGGCGGTCGTAGGGGTAGGAGTTATTTAGCAAGTCATTGTTTATAGGGTCCAGCAGACTGAAGGATGTGCAAGAGATGTGTATGTATCAACATGCCTTTGTCAGTCTATCAGTGTGTTTGTGTTTGTATGCATGTGTGTGTATGTGTGGCTGGATGTGTAGGCGTGTGTGCGTGGCTGTGTGTGTGCGCGCTCGCAGGCGGGGGTTATCAAAAGAAAAAGCAAACACAATATTTGTTAAAATAACGCTGGTCACGGATGTAGAAAAACATTATGTTGCATTATGAGTACAAACAGCTACAAACGCCAGTTTTATTGCTTGGTTTTCTTCAAAGATCAACATACTGTAGATCCACAACTCGCTTTCTGCGTTAGCGATCTTTCAGTCCCTGTCGCTCACTAAGTTAAGTTAGTCTTCTGTGCTTCCAAGTATGACCACGTCTCGTAGGCCTATGCCAGCAATGAACTATGCTACAGCTAGACAGACTTTACCGTTCTGAGATCCGAGACACGCAAAGGGAAACTATCATACAGAAGTCGAAACTGACGTTGAGGGTCAAAGTTTTAAGTCTTTGTAGACGATAAAATGGCGTGCAAAGTGGATGTCTTCCGGCGTTGATAACAGTCAGTCAACATCATCATTCTTCTCCGCAAAGATAGAAAGCATCCGCAGCAAGCTCGATCAGACCCCCTTCTCGCCCTTTCCTCCAGAACTGTCTTTCTTTGGCAATCCTCTCCTCCTTTTCCAGCCTGTCACTGAAATGGAAGTTGAAGAAATACTGAAAACTATGCCTTTCAAATCATGCGAATGAGACCCTATTCCTGCCTCTGTGTTTAAAGACTGCCTTCCTGACCTACTTCCTTCTATAACCACAAATAAATCTGGCTCTATCCCACTCTACTTCAAAACTGCCATCATCCGCCCTCTTCTTAGAAAAGGCCAGACTTGATCCAGAAAACTTTAAGAACTATCTCTAAACCTCCCTTTCCTGCCCAAACGTTTAGAAACAATTGCACTGAAGCAGCTCAAACACTATCTATCCTCTAACAACTTGTTCTGCCCTTTCCAGTCTGCCTATCGTCCCGACCACTCTACTGAAACTGCTCTTCTGCATATCACCAACAACATTTTTTCAGCCACCGATTCTAGAAAACTCTCTCTCCTAACCCTTCTTGATCTTTCTGCCACTTTTGATACAATGGATCATTCCATTTTCCTTCGTCGGATTAAAAACATTTTTGGCATCAAGGATGCTGCTCTCTGATGGTTCCGCTTCTACCTCACTGATCGCGTTCAAACTGTCTCTATCAACAACAACTTTTCTACTTCATCAAAGCTTACCTGTGACGTACCGCAAGGCTCAGTTCTAGGACCTATTCTTTTTACTCTGTACACATACCCACTGTCTCAGATCATTCAGGATCATAGTGTCGACCATCACTTCTGTGCCAATGACACCCAGCTTAACAACAGTGATAGTCTTAAAAATCTCCTTTCCATTCTGAAATTACAACTCAATGCAGGCACAACAGAGGTCATGCTCATTGGCACTAAACATAAACTGTCCTTCACCCTTATCGTCACAATAGCTCTAGGTCATAACGCCATCCCTCTTTCACCTACTGCAAAGCACATGGGTGTTGTCCTGGACAATACTCTTGATATGTCATATTTTACCCGTAAAAACATTTGAAGCCTGCCACTAACAACTCCGCCGCATCGGATTTATCCGTAAATACCTGACAAACGAGGCCACTTCTGAACTTGTGACATCTTTCATTCTCTCTAGACTTGACTATTACAACTCTGTTCTGTCTGGTCTATCTGCTTCTTCCATCTGCAACGTGTTCAAACGCTGCCTCATTCTCAAAAAGAAACAAAATCTGACCACATCACTCTACTTCTTCGCTCACTCCACTGGCTTCCCATATCGCAAAGAATTCTTTACAAAATCTGTCTTTTCTGTTACAAGTGTCTCCATGGCTCCTTCATACCTTTCGGATTATGTCCAACGCTAAACTCCCTCTCGCAACTTGAGCCCTTCATCCGACACACTCCTTCTCAGGATACCTCGCCACAAACTGTCGTCTGTTGGTTCTAGACTCTAGACATTTTTCTGTCTTTGAACCAACTGCTTTGCAATTCATGACCACTTTCTCTCCGCAGCATAGCAAATATCAACACCTTCAAAGCAAACCTCTAAGCTCATTTCTTCTCTAAAGTCTTCTCCTGATCTGTTCTGTCTTCAAACTGCTTCTTCCATATTGCCTTATACTTTCTGTACGTGCGTGCACGTTTGGGTGTGTATGTGAGTGTGTGTTTGTGTGTGCTTATGCTTGTGTGTGTATGTGAGTGTGTGTTTGTGTGTGTGTTGTGTGTGCTTGTGTGTGTAAGCCTGTTTGTATGTGCAAGTGTGGGGAATCACTTTGTTTATTGTTGCCTCAGACCTGCTCCCTGCCATGTTTGTATATGTATTGTACTAATGTTTAATGAGTGTGTGAATTCGTGATGGTGCGCTTTGAGCTGCTCCTTACTAGTAAAAATGCTTTATAATAATAATAATAATAATTATTATTATTATTATTATTATTATTATTATTATTATTATTATTATTATTATTATTATTATTATTATTATTATTATTATTATTATTATTATAGTCAAACATAATAATAATAATAATAATAATAATAATAATAATAATAATAATAATAATAATGATATTTATATAGCGCTTTTTCCCAATGAACAATATCAGTTCAAAGCGCAGTACTCACGCATTCATTCTAAACATCCGGCTTCATACAAAATAAAATCATAATGCTGTAGTTCACCGGAAGAACAGGGACAATATTCGAGATGCTAGATGTTTTGCCACTCCAGTATTTTGCTATCCTTATTGTGTTGTTGTACAAAGTATTTGTGGCCAAACATTTGCCATCACGGAGGTCACTGATGCAATTACGTGGTTTTTTATATGTCTTCTTCAAGACGAAGACGAACAGTCATCATTTTGGACATGCCCTTAACCCTTTTACGCCAACTATTGGATAACAAGGTGCTCCCCAGTGTCCACTGCTTTTCTGTACATTTGAAATGTCTTGTTTCAAGGGGAATATCTCCAAAACATGTTGGTTGCAAATCGCTGGGCTGTGAGTCTGATTTAGGAACAATACAAAACTCGTATACAATAATATCTAATATTCACTATAGCCAACTTTAGCTGATCTGCTTGTGGGTCGCCATGGTCAGTATTCGTTTGTGTGAAAGGGTCATATCAAACGGCATCAAAGTAAGTACCGTTCCCTCTGGAGCTTTGCCCGTTTGACATATCACAGTGATGTCGACGAAAGACAAAAATGTTGGTCTACTTTGAAGTACATTACATTACATTACATGGTTATTGCTTTAGGTCCAGCGGACTCTTCCGAGCCAAATCAGGACCGGACAACCCCCGATCCGCATAACAGATCTGCTGAAACAACCCTAGTGGTAAAACTGAAAGCTCTCCACCAGCCAGTCACTTTACAATAAAGACATCCCACGCAGGCTGTACTCTAATATATCGAACCCCCGTTTACAAAAATAAAATAGAATACAAACATCATTATAAATTATCAACAAAACACATACATATAAAATGCCTACATTGCTAAATAATAACATCATAGGAAGCCCTAGTGACCACCTGGCAGAAAGTGTCCAATATTCCCAAGCTGATCCAACAGACCTCATACACAAACAAGGAGTCTTGTCCCGGAAGAGTTTTCAAGAAAAAAGGTAGATGACTAATCTAGCGAAGAAAAAGATGATAGTATAGCAGAGTGATAGAACAGAGCAGGAATGAGAAAGAGCAAATGAGAAAGACAGCGACAGTGGGAATTTAAAGCACTAAATTTCCAGTTAATTAATTAATAATAATAATAATAATAATAATAATAATAATAATAATAATAATAATAATAATAATACAGTACATTTATATCGCGCGGTACCTCGCAAACGGTAAGGAAAGCGAGCTCGCCGCGCTTGACAACACACGTGCAATCACACACATACACACACATCCACACACACACACACACGCACACACAGAACACGTATACACTTATCAAATGGTTAAATAATTACAGTACATGGCCATGGAAAACAACAGATAATATGAATACCAAGAACCGAGCCGGTGCCGCCACCATCCATGAAGAGATGACGTGACTTGGTAAAAGACTACATATGGGGATGGAAGGGAGGGGGAGTGAAAATTATTGAGTTTGCATGTTAAAAAGGTGGGTCTTTAATTGGCGCTTGAAGGAAGAAAGTGATGGAGCATGTCGGAGTTGCATCGGTAGTGAGTTCCAAGCATTTGCAGCAGAGAAAGAGAAAGATCGTTCACCATATTTCTTTGAGTGAACACGGGGGATAGAAAGCAGTCTTGTATCAAAAGAAGAGCGGAGTTGTCTTGCAGGAGAGTAGACAGAGAGAAGGTCAATAAAGTATGAGGGGGCAGAAGAATTTGAAAACAATAGTTGAGAGCTTGTACAAGATGCGAGCTCGAACAGGGAGCCAATGAAGAGATCGGAGTAGAGGGGTGGCATGGTCTCGTTTTTTAGCTTTAAGAACAAGGCGGGCGGCTGAGTTTTGGACTTTCTGAAGTTTTTCAAGAAGGTAGAGAGGGGAGCCAGAGAGGAGAGAGTTGCAGTAGTCAAGTTTAGATAGAACAAATGCACAGACAAGAGTGTTGGTTGTTTCGGTTGTAAGATATTGTCTGATGGAGCTAATGCGGTGAATTTCGAAATAGGCAGAGCGGCATATGTTGGAAATGTGTTGGTCAAGGGACATGTCAGAAGACAGAATGAAACCTAAGTTGCGGGCATGGTCAGAAAATGAAATGGATGAGGTTTCTACTGTGATGCTATTTGGTAAATCAGATTTGTCCGATTTCTATTTGATCAAGAGCGCTTCAGTTTTGTCATCATTGAGCTTTAGACGGTTTTCGGACATCCATTGTTTAACGTCAGTGATGCATGCCTGCATGGACTGGACGGAGGCGTGTGCCTGTGAAGAGCTGAAAGAGGTGTGGAGTTGTGTGTCGTCTGCAAATGACTGACTGTTGACAGAGTGAGAATAGATTAGATTAGAGAGAGGCTTAAGCCCTAGCTTAACTGGCCGAGACAAACCCGAACCTTGTCTCGGCGAGACACCCGAGACAGTCTCGGCGAGACACCCGAACCATCCTTGCCCTTAACTAGGCTCGGCGAGCAATCCGAGACGGGATCGGCGAGAACATCGAGACGTGTCTCGCCGTGTCGCGGGCCGGCCTTTCGTCTTGCCGTTCGTGCGCAGCAAACCTGCCCGAGACACTATTTTGATTTGCTGAAAAATCTATCAATGTCAATGAAAACTGATCTAAAGAAATACTACAACACTTAAAAGAAGTAGGTGCACCAAATCCAAACTTAATTTAGACTAGAGAACAGTGAAAATACTGAATCAGTAAAAATTATAAATCATTGAATAGCCATTGAACTGTTCAGCCAACTCTTGCACCAGTGCATGAAATGCACCTTGCTGGTGGTGCCTTTGCAACACATAGGGCATTGTTGCCTTTTGCTTTCTTTCTCTTTCTGCTGCCCCTTCGTTCTCGCTTTTGACATACAGCGCTAGAACAACGCCAAAATCTTCTGCAGTTTTCAATTCACGATCGAAGGCCGCCATTGTTGCTAACGTAACTTTGTCACGGTATGTCAGTTTCGACGCAGCTAAAAATAGACCCAGTTCAGAAACGAAAGAGCTCGCCGTGACGCCCGATCTCCTGTCTCGTCTCGGCTGGTCTCGGGAAGACCCAATTAAGAATAAAACCGCAATTTTGACCTTTGGTTCGCCGAGACAAGGTTCGGTTTGTCTCGCCCAGTTAAGCTAGGGCTTTAGTGTACAGAATGAAGAGGACAGGACCGAGGACAGAACCTTGAGGGACACCAAAGGAGAGTGGGACAGACGAGGAAGAGTGTTCACCAATGAGGACAGACTGAGACCTGTGAGAGAGGTAGGATTGAAACCAGGAGAGACAAGTTCCAGAGATTCCATAGAGAGTGGAGAGTCTTTGAAGGAGAATGTTGTGGTCAATAGTGTCGAAAGCAGAAGATAGGTCTAAGAGAGTGAGGAGGGACACATCGCCCACGTCCAGGCCACGCAGTATGTCATTTGTCACTTTGATGAGGGCGGTTTCTGTGCTATTGTTGGGGCGGTAAGCAGACTGTGATGGAGGAAGGAGGTTGTGTTCAGTGAGGTAAGAAAAGAGTTGCTGAAGGACTACTTTTTCCAAGACTTTAGAAAGAAAAGACAAGTTGGACACAGGTCTGTAGTTTTTTGAGATTGTTCTGATCTAAAGATGGTTTCTTGAGCAAGGGTTTTACCACAGCAGATTTGAAAATAGAAGTTAGTTAAATAGATTAACGTCCCCGGACACATAAGCGTATAGGGGACTAAATTTCCAGAAAATGGGGATACTATTTATACTGAAACAATAAAAACGAAAAATAAAAGATCGATAATAGAAGAACACAAGTTTACAAATAAGATTGCAAGTCACCCAAAGGTGTTGCAGTCAACATTTCTGGGACCAAGATATTTGGTTGTAATGTTCTAACCTTTATCCACCACAATAAATGGGAATTCAAAGAACAAAGGCTTTGCAACACGTATTCTCTGTTTTGTGTAACAACCAGCGACCCTGTCCATAAAGCCTACGTATGACGACCAACGTTTGGATTGCAATCACAATGACAGTCAATGTTTGGGAGTCATGATTTGAATTGGAGGATTGACCCTGCGAGTCGTCAGTAATCACACTAAAACGTTTGATTTTCGTGAACATGCACACAGTCACTGTGCATAAACAAAAGCACAAGAGTTGGTAAACTTGCTGCGCCGAAATTCAAAATGCGTGAAAAGCAGCGACGAAGGATGTTTGCATTAAAGGTAGCATTTCATTTGTTAAAGTTCAGAGAAAAAGAAGATATCTCATAAAAATGCATGTGACTGTATTATCGCTATTACTTCACATGGGGTTTTTACACTTAAAGTTCTTAGCGGGCTGGTCTTGGAATTATTAGCCAGCGTCGCAAGATAGCATGATGATTAGTGCGTTTCATTGGTTCCCAAGCTGAATGACTCGCAATCAGCTCGTCAAAATTAGGGCATGTTCTAAACGTAAAAAATCATCGAAAATCGCGCTGCGAACTGATTTGACTGAGATGACTGTGGTCATAATCTCATAAAATCAGTGACTCAAGGTTTTCCCTATGCTTGCAATCAAAACGTTGGTCGTCAGATCTAGGGTTAGGGTTAGGGTTAGGGTTAGGCCTTATCACTCCTTTTGGTCTGTTTTGTCACCTTGGCTTTCTTTATTCTCTTTAGGCGTGACCAGCGCGTATAGTGTGTATGGTACAAATTAACATTATCATCATCATCATCATCATCATCATCATCATCATCATCATCATCATCATCATCATCATCATCAGCATCATCATCATCATCACCAACAAACACACCGCATAAATGACAGTTAGGTCAAACAGACCAACAATCGACAGACACTCCATCCACAACAGTAGCAGTACGTTCCATCTAAAAAAGCAGACAGGATGACAAGTAGGCGCTAAAAGAAAACACACAAGTGTAAAAATAAAAAAGACGAGAAAGGAAACACTACACTTACAAAAAAGCGATACAAAATGGCGATGTTGCGAAGCAGACACACACACAAAGCTTATGTGGGAAAACCCTTGAGGTGATGAGATCCAAAAAAGATGGGAAAGAAGAAAAGAACAAAAAATGTTTCCATCAACTAAACCACCTTTCCCAAAGACATCACGACATTTTGTCATCAATGTTGCATCATGATTGGTTCTTCACTCCCCCACCCCTCTTTCCTCGCACGCTCTCTACACTCCTACTTCCTTCCATTGCCTCTTCCACTCCTTTAACAAATCCTCCATTATTTCGTTCTGCCTTATACACTGTCACACACACACACACACACACACACACACACACACCCACACACACACACACACACACACACTCAATGACACACGTAGCCTACAAGTAAGCGTCCATACATACACTTTCATTGATATTTGAGGCTATGCACTGTGCTGAGGGATTGGTCTTGGACTTTGATGTCCGTGTTGATGCCAATGGTGTTGTTGGTCATCATTTTGGTCTTCTCTGCATTTATTTCTATTGCATAGGCTCTGGAGGTGGTGTCAAGCCTCTGTATCAGCGGTTCAAGTTCTTGTTCCTCTCCAGCCAATCCATCAATGTCATCCGCAACACGAAGGTTGGAGATTGCTCAATCCCCTATGCTGACTGTGCCTTCCTGATCTGCAAGGGCATCTGGGAAGATGTTGAAGAGTGTTGGAGAGAGTAGGCATCCTTGACGGACACCGAACTGAACCAGTTTCCGATGGCGCTTTTATGGAGGACTGCACTGGTAGCCTTGTCATACAGTCTTCTAATGACTTCAATAATTTTAGGGCTGATGTTGTACACTCTCATGGTTGCCCCAGAGCTGCATGCCAGACTCGGTCAAACGCTCCTTGAAATCTGCAAACACATGATATAGATGTTGTTGGTGTTGTAGGTATTTCTCGCACATTATTATGGAATGGGAATAAGAGCAGAGAAGACCAAAATGATGATCAACAACACAATGGCATCAACACGGACATCAAAGTCCAAGGCCAATCCCTCAACACAATGCATAGCTTCAAATATTTAGGAGCCATTGTATCAGACAATGGGTCCCAACTGGAAGTCCTCTCCAGGATCGCACAAACCACTGCTGCCCTGGCAAGGTAGAAGCCCATTTGGAAAGACAAGACAATCAGTCTACATTCCAAAGTAAGGCTGCTGCGCTCCCTTGTCATCTCCATCTTCTATACGCTTGCGAAACATGGACCATCACAGTAGATCCCCAACGAAGAATACAAAGCATGGAGATGAGGTGCTACAGAATACTTCTGAACATTTCCTATACCCAGCACATCACCATCGACGAAGTCCGACAGACCATCACACAAGCCATTGGACAACACGATGAACTGCTCACAGTGGTAAAGAAACAGAAACTCCGATGGTATGGCCACGTCACCCGATCATCAGGCCTTGCAAAGACCATCCTGCAAGGCACAGTGCAAGGAGGCAGAAGAACAGTTGGACAGAAAAAAGGTGGGAGGACAACATTGGAGAATGGACTGGCTTGACATTGACACAGAGAACGATGGAGTACGCTGGTTAAGAGATCATCTTTGGTGCCCCAACAACCTCCGAGTTACGGAATAGGATAGGATAAGATAGGTTAGTAAATTTCAGGAACAACGCTTTCTAGCTTGATAGACGGGAACTTCTGTGTGTAAATATGTCGGTTGCACTGCGTGCGAACTTTCACGCTTGACCTATCGCTCCATTCGCTGTCTTGTTTTCGACGGCATCGAGAAAAGGCGCATGCGCACGAAGACATTTCCCGCGAAAACCGCAGCTAGGCCCAACTGCGCTAGTTTCAATCTTTGGAACACCGTTCTTTTGCAATTCTCATTTTCCGGAACGCGAAAAAAATATATGTAGTTTCCGTAAGGGTTTCCAATTTCGGATTTTTTGGACAAAAATACGGAAATTCCGTATATATAGGCAAGGTTTTTATGACAAAGCTTTGCATGAATAAAATTACAAGAACGTCAAGCATAACGCTGCAATGCAGCAGTTGGAGGAGAGTGAATGAGGTCCTAGTGATCCAAAATCATGGGCAGGGGAGACG
Organism: Oncomelania hupensis; assembly: GCA_036898135.1. Lineage (NCBI taxonomy): Eukaryota > Metazoa > Mollusca > Gastropoda > Littorinimorpha > Pomatiopsidae > Oncomelania > Oncomelania hupensis. The sequence continues at coordinate 80,500,893 of CM072515.1, forward strand.
AGTTTCACAGGAAACGTCAGTTAGCTGAAGACGAAATACCAGGACAGAAGTTGGTTTTTCTGCCTATACACGTGAATATAACATCCAATAGTAGTAGTAGTACAGTAAAACCTCCGTTTTGAGACCCTCTCTTAAACGACTTCCTCTAACATAACGACCAGAAAAAAATTGATCGATGCTTTGTACTATATAAACGATCTCTCTTAAACGACTACCTCTAAAACGCGACTTGCGACCTTCAAATAATTAAATTTTACGACCTAGAATCTGAAAAATTCAGATTCCAAAGCAATACTATATTTGTGCGCTTGAAGAAAACAGTTTCGTTTACAACGTTTAACAGCAGACGATGCATTAAACAAGATTGAAATACTCTAAGGAGCTGACCTGATTTGCCCTGAGCAGGGGCCTGTCAGATCTTGCCGACACCATGTCTGGTGTTCAAAGTGACACACTAAGAGAACATGCACGGGTGGGGGGAGGGGGGAGAATCATTCAAACAAACAGAAATAACCGCTTTCTTTCTAAAAAGCAACTATTCAATGATTGAATAAAAATAATTACAACAATAGTAATGGGGTTATGTTATAAATAGTTATAAATAGTTATAAATAGTTCTAACTCCAACATGCACTCAGCACTTACATACACTATAAATAGTTCTAACTCCAAACATGCACTCAGCACTTACATACACTATAAATAGTTCTAACTCCAAACATGCACTCAGCACTTACATACACTATAAATAGTTCTAACTCCAACATGCACTCAGCACTTACATACACTATAAATAGTTCTAACTCCAAACATGCACTCAGCACTTACATACACTATAAATAGTTCTAACTCCAAACATGCACTCAGCACTTACATACACTATAAATAGTTCTAACTCCAAACATGCACTCAGCACTTACATACACTATAAATAGTTCTAACTCCAAACATGCACTCAGCACTTACATACACTATAAATAGTTCTAACTCCAAACATGCACTCAGCACTTACATACACTATAAATAGTTCTAACTCCAAACATGCACTCAGCACTTACATACACTTTTAAACAACTATCATACCATCATTGATTTTTTATTTTGTAAATAATGAGGAACAGGAAGATATTGACTGTGTTGGTTGTGAGACAGAGTTTAATCTATATTTCTGAAAGATGGTAGATGTTCCCTATACTTAATGGTATGTGTACTTTTTGTACATGTATTTATTTTACTTAATTTTCTAAATGTCTTTTTCGAAAATATCTTACCTCCTTTTTAAGACCGCCTCCAATTTAAAACCTCGTTTTATTGGCAATTTAAAGGTCGTAAAACGGAGGTTTTATTGTAGTAGTAGTAGTAGTAGTAGTAGTAGTAGTAGTAGTGTTGTATCAGTAGTAATAGTACATGGTGGTGGTTGGATGTATGTAATGCACTAGCGCTGTTATTAAGCTTCATATGTACAATTGTTTCTGCGCTTCACAACTGTCCATTCATTCATTCCTGTTTGGGTGTATGTGTGTGTATGGGTGTGGGTGGGTGTGTGTGTGTATGGGTGTGTGTGTGTGTGTATGTGTGTGTGAGACAGACAGGTGAAATCTGCCTAACACATTGTTGACAGCCCAAGATCGGTGTAAATGACGATACATTGGTACTATAGTAAGGACGTTAAGAACATCATCCCAAAGCTATTTAATCTTAATTAGTCTGAAAAAGTACAGCACATCTGACTTTAAGGAAGCGTTCTCCCTCTATACAAAAGAAACAGCCTCAGCTGCTGTCTATCAATGGTCTCAGCTACGCCGACTCAAGTGTCCAATTGTGGGAGTGTGTTGAAAAGTAAAGTGCATGCAGCAAGGAGCAATATAGCGGAGCAGGGTTGATAGACGTAAAGCCATCTCAGTACCCCGTTTAGTGGCAACCACACCGTCCCCACACCAACCAGTCACCGTGGTCCCTGCACATTGCAACCTGGTCAACCCAACTAATGCAGTTAATGTTTTCTACGTTGTTTGTTGGTAAAGAGTTGTTACGCTGCAACCTCGTCCAGCCAGCCAACGTAGCTGGCATTATTATATTACACAGTACACATACTTTGTGAATAGACTAAAGATCACTGATAACATCGCAAATGGATAAGTGTAAAAACGAATGTTCTCAGTCACGAGCCAGCTAAGATGTTGAAATGTTAGCATGTACGTTCACAATGAAGGAAGTGCCAACGGCTCAAGGTCGAAGCTAAATACTTCAAGGTCCCTGCGTATTTAATTAACTGAAGAATAGTATAGCTGTCCCATATCGAAAGAGTAGTTGTTGTTGATATGAACATGCAAAAATGTTAAGTTCTCTGCTTGTGCTTTTAATGAAGGGAAGAATCTTTTAGAATCAGAAACGGATATGATAGGAAGAATCTGCTAGGATCAGAAACGGATAGGATATAAAGAATCTGCTAGGATCAGAAAAGGATAGGATAGGAAGAATCTGCTAGGATCAGAAACGGATAGGATAGGAAAAATGTGCTAGGATCAGAAACGGATAGGATAGGTAGAATGTGCTATGATAAGAAACGGATAGGATAAGAAGAATGGGAAGAATGTGCTATGATAAGAAACGGATATGATAGGAAGAATGTGCTATGATCAGAAACGGATAGGATAGGAAAAATCTGCTAGGATCAGAAACGGATAGAATAGGAAGAATCTGCTAGGATCAGAAGCGGGTAGGATAGGAAGAATCTGCTAGGATCAGAAACGGATAAGATAGGAAGAATCTGCTAGGATCAGAAACGGATAGGATAGGAAGAATCTGCTGATCTATTATTGCAGGGGTGGAAAAGTACCCCAGCATGTACATTCCAAATTTTGGGTTGGAAAATTTAATCAACGTATCCACAAGGAATGTATATGCACATGCCCACGCACAGCCTCGTACACACTTGCACGTAGAGAGAGAGAGAGAGAGAGAGAGAGAGAGAGAGAGAGAGAGAGAGAGAGAGAGAGAGAGAGAGAGAGAGAGAGGGGCGGGGGGCAGTGTCTTCAATCAAAACATTACAAAACGACCTTGAAAGATTTGAAGAAATTATGACGGATATGTTTGGAATGTTACATAACGCTAATGATCAGAACTCCAGAAGAAGGACGCCAACAACAACAACAACAACAACAACGAAGACAACGATTATGCAAATGCAACGTTGTAAACATATGAAAACAAAACCACCATCACCACCACGTCAGCAGCATAAACAACCAACACTTAGGGCTCTTTCGCCTAGAATGTGAAAACAAATGTTATGAGAAGGAGCATGGTCTGTGTTAAACGGTTATGTATCAATTGCCGATGTAGCCCCGATGCTTGAATCTTTATATGTGTAACTCGATTTCGTTTATCCATGCAGCCTGTTCACTCAGCAACAAGGTAGGGGTCGTCGTATAAAGTGTTCCCATTTTATTCAGCAAACATCAACAACTGAATACAAGGTCGTTATCCGAAAATCAACACAAAGATCATCCCTACAAGCAGACATTGCATTACTTATATAGCCTCTCTGCAATCGAGAAAACGTTAGAACATTCCTGCATGACGCAATAACACCCAATCCAAATAAAACTCGTCACCGGAACTATGCACTGTCTTACATCATAATACGTACTTAAGGTTAGAAGAATCGCTTGGCTATTACCAGACCCTTCTGGAAGCTTCGGTCGACAATAAACACGCAATTCCAGAAAATTCTCAACAATATCGACCGACGAAAATGATTAACACTATACAAAACTCTTCTAGCAACAACGCAAAATCAAATCAAAGGTAAATACACGCTATCATTGCATGCTTTGCAACACAAAATGATTTGATCTAGCGTGCGCGTCTCAATCGTAACAATCAGTACTTGTGAGTGGCTTAGTGCAATAACAACACACCCGCCACCATCACCACCACCACTGACAACAATAACAACAACATGTATGGATTTTTTGTCCAGGATGAGAAAAGGGGGTTGTCAAGAGGTCAAGGGCCGTTATTTGTGTAGTTTTGTGCAGGAAGACATTGGGCCGTTATTTGTGTAGTTTTGTGCAGGAAGACATTGGACCGTTATTTGTGTAGTTTTGTGCAGGAAGACATTGGGCCGTTGTTGGCGTGGTTTTGTGAAGAAAGACACTTTCTATTTGGCTCCCTTGTAGTGGTGCCGCGGCAACGGCTCCACCAAGACTCCTAAATAATACAAGCTGGAAAATTGCCGGCACTAGCTACGTCACGGACAGACAGCTGTAGAGAACCAGCTACATCACGGACAGACCGTTGTAGAGAATTAGCTACATCACGGACAGACCGTTGTAGAGAATCAGCTACATCACGGAGAGACAGTTGTAGAACCCGCTACATCACGGAGAGATATTCTAGAGAATCAGCTACATCACGGAGAGGCAATTGTAGAGAATCAGCTACATCACAGAGAAACAGTTGTAAAGAATCAGCTACATCACGGAGAGACAATTGTAGAGAATCAGCTACATCACGGAGAGACAGTTGTAGAGAATCAGCTACATGACAGAGAGACAGTTGTAGAGAATCAGCTACATCACGGTGTAGGTGTGAGGTATCAACAAATAAGAAGGGACGTCCACCACTATTGGCCTGGCGATAATACTGCACTGCACTTTGCCTGGCGATAATCCTGCACTTTGCCTGGCGATAATCCTGAACTAGGCCTGGCGATAATCCTGCACTAGGCCTGGCGATAATCCTGCACTTTGCCTGGCGATAATCCTGCACTTTGCCTGGCGATAATCCTGCACTTTGCCTGGCGATATTCCTGCACTTTGCCTGGCGATAATCCTGCACTAGGCCTGGCGATAATCCTGCACTAGGCCTGGCGATAATCCTGCACTTTGCCTGGCGATAATCCTGCACTTTGCCTGGCGAAAATTCTGCACTTTGCCTGGCAAAAATCCTGCACTTTGCCTGGCGATAATCCTGCACTTTGCCTGGCGATAATCCTGCACTTTGCCTGGCGATAATACTGCACTAGGCCTGGCGATAATACTGCACTAGGCCTGGCGATAATACTGCACTAGGCCTGGCGATAATACTGCACTTGGCCTGGCGGTAATACTGCACTAGGCCTGGCGATAATACTGCACTAGGCCTGGCGATAATACTGCACTAGGCCTGGCGATAAAAATGCACTAGGCCTGGCGATAATACTGCACTTGGCCTGGCGATAATCCTGCACTTGGCCTGGCAATAATCCTGCACTTGGCCTGGCGATAATACTGCACTTTGCCTGGCGATAATACTGCACTTGGCCTGGTGATAATCCTGCACTAGGCCTGGCGATAATCTTACACCTGGCCTGGCAATAATACTGCACTAGGCCTGGCGATAATCTTACACTTGGCCTGGAGATAATCCTGCACTTGACCTGTCGATAATCCTGCACTAGGCCTGGCGATAATCCTACACTTGACCTGTCGATAATCCTGCACTTGACCTGTCGATAAACCTGCACTTGACCTGTCGATAAACCTGCACTTGACCTGTCGATAATCCTGCACTTGATTGCTCACTTAGATCTGAGCCTGGAGTGCGCTGTATACAAACACATTAACACGAAGTTGAGCGCTAAACAAATACATTAACACCAAGTTTAGCACTATACACAAATACATTAACACCAAGTTTAGCGCTATAAACAAATACATCAACACCAAGTTTAGCGCTATAAACAAATACATTAACACCAAGTTGAGCACTATAAATAAATACATTAACACCAAGCTTGAGATGAACTTGTAAAATGGACCTTTGCACAATATTAGGCACAATCATAGTTGACAGTCCACTGTGTCTAGGTCAGTAGCCTGATCGCCCCTCGCAAACATTTGCCACTTTATATGTTCTGACATATCTACATCTTGGTCTTTAAAAACAAAGCAAAGTAACAAAACGACTGCACATCTCTCTCTCTCTCTCTCTCTCTCTCTCTCTCTCTCTCTCTCTCTCTCTCTCTCTCTCTCTCTCTCTCTCTCTTTCTCTTTCTCTCTCTCTCCAGTGTTCCCTTCTATGGATTGAAGGAACATGCACCTATTGTATTGCACAATGTATACCCTGCCGCCGTTGTACATGTCGCTTTGCATCATTTACATTCACTTGGTTGCCGTTGCGATGGAAAATGTCTGAGTGCTATGTGATTCAATATACATTTCTTATCAATGTAATAAACACTTGGAGTATAGGAAAAATATTATGTCACCATAGTCACACTAAATCATGCATGTCTACTCCACAACACACAACAGTTGGAGTATAGGAGAAATATTATGTCATCATAGTCACACTAAATCATGCATGTCTACTCCACAACTCACAACAGTTGGAGTATAGGAGAAATATTATGTCATCATAGTCACACTAAATCTTGAATGTCCACTCCACAACACACAACAGTTGGAGTATAGGAGAAATAGTATGTCATCATAGTCAGACTAAATCATGCATGTCTACTCCACAACTCACAACAGTCCAGCGATTTATTGAGATGTGTGTGTATGTGTGTGTGTGTGCGCGCGCGCGCTCGTGCGTGTGTTTGCGCGCGTGTATTTGTGCGCGAACAGAAGAGAACTGAAAATGTATTGCCATTTCAACCTGACACAGCCATTTGGAATAATAATAATCTCAATAAGTGTTGACACTACCAAGCACACTCTAGACATAGGCTATATATTACCAACACTACCAAGCACACTCTAGACATAGGCTATATATTACCAACACTACCAAGCACACTCTAGACATAGGCTATATATTACCAACACTACCAAGCACACTCTTGACATAGGCTATATATTACCAACACTACCAAGCACACTCTAGACATAGGCTATATATTACCAACACTACCAAGCACACTCTAGACATAGGCTATATATTACCAACACTACCAAGCACACTCTAGACATATATATTACCAACACTACCAAGCACATAATAATTAAATATCCAACAAAGTTTCTTATTTGGAAACAATCGAAAACAATGTGTGTACTTATTTTTGATTGTTTCCAAATAAGAAACTTTGTTCAATATTTAATTCATTATTATGTGCTTGGTACACTCTCATTTAAAGTGTTCCACTTCTGAACACTGTTTCTGTTACCAGTTTTAAACACTATATTACATGTCAGGAAGTGTTCAGATGCAAAGTGTTCATGTCTAGAATATTTTTGGAGATGTTTAGAAGTGTTGCAAAGCATTCCAATGTGAACACCAAAAAGGTTCTAAAAAGTGTCCACGGCACTGTTACCAATTTTTAACACTTGCAGGCGTTCAGAACACTTTTTTAGAACACTTTCCTACTGTTCTTAAACATATAATATTCAGAACTGAACTCATGTGTACTTCAGTACTGAACATATGTGTTCATGAACTGTAGCACAGTTAGTGCTCCAGCAAAGTTCTCTGCAAAAATTGGAAAACAGTACCAAATTAATGTGCGACTGCATATAAATCTGAACATCATGCAAGTACTTACAACTACCTACATGAGAATGTCAACCATCTGTAACAAGCACTCCCACATTTTGCATAAAAGACTATAAAATTAGTTATTCATTGCTTACAGGGTATAGCGGACTGCAAAGAGCCGAATCAGGACCACAAAATCAAGGCCACAACTTCGCTGAAAGAGGACTCGCCCCTGATCCGCATAAAAGATCTGCCGAAACAACCCTAGTGGTAACACTGAAGGCACTCCACCAGCCGGTCACTTTACAATAAAGACATCCCACGCAGGGGACGCTGAGGCTATACTCTAATTTATCGAACCCCCGTTTACAAAAACAATTAAATAGAATACAAACATCATTATAAAATATCAACAAAACACACATATAAAATGCCTACATTGCCAAATAATAACATCATAGGAAGCCCCAGTGACCACCTGGCAGAAAGCGTCCATATTCCCAAGCTGGTCCAACAGACCTCACACGCAAATGAGGAGTTTTGTCCCAGAAGAGTTTTCAAGAAAAAAGGTAGGTGACTGGTCTAGCGAAGAAGAAGATAGTATAGTAGATTGATAGAACAGAGTAGGAATGAGAAAGAACAAAGGAGAAAGACAGCGACTGTGGGAATTTAAAGCACTAAATTGCCAGAAAGTGGGGATACTATTTATACTGAAACCCTCACGAGACAAAGACTATAAAAGATTATCATTTATCAGAAAACGTTTTATTTATGTCCATATATAGGTTCTACAACACCAAATAAAATCATTAAGCGAACTATCAAGCAAAAAAAAAAAGTTTTGCGGTCACCTCAGTGACCGTCTGTTAAGTTTTGTCACCAACATTAAAATATTTTCGCTGACGTATGTATTATATAAAATACAAAATAAATTAAAACAAAATATGTACTGGTCTTTATGTTGCCGAAGCAGATGATGAAAGTACTCAAATACTGCGACTCTTACACTATCAAGCTAAAACATGTCATAACAAAATTGGAAAACAGTACCAAATTAATGTGCGACTGCATATAAATCTGAACATCATGCAGGTTACAACCACCTACATGAGAATGTCAACCATCTGTAACAAGCACTCTCACATTTTGCATAAAAGACTATAAAAGATTATTAATTACCAGAAAACGTTTTATTTATGTCCATAGAGGTTCTATAACAACACCAATTAAAATCATTAAGCGAACTATCGAGCAAAAAATTAATAATAATGGCTTCCGGTCACCTCAGTGACCGTCTGTTAAGTTTTGTCACCAACATTAAAATATTTTCGCTGACATATATATACAAAATAAATTAAACAAAATATGTACTGGTCTTTATGTTGCCAATGCAGCTGACGAAAGTACTCAAATACTGCGACTCTTACACTATCAAGCTAAAACACTAGCCATGACAATCCCCACTCCCCACCCCTAAAAAGACGTACTTATTTTATTTTTACCGGTTACCTGAAACAATTTCTTTTAACAAACCAGTCTTTTTTATTTTTCCACATCAAATGCATGTAACAGAATCAAAGTTTACAACTAAAATTCTGCAAAGAGGAACTTGCCTTTATGAACTATGAATCACAAAACATCTCACATCTACTCACACCATATATATACACACATTGCCATGCACCAATCTAATTCAAGAATTACACGTTCTTTCAACATCCTTCAACCCGAGATCCAAAAGCCTTCAGTCTTCCTTGCCAAGAATATTAGGGACTGCGGAAGCTTGCCTGCGAGATGTGCTTCTCCAAACAGAAATTTCTGCAGAAGGCGCATGAGACAAGAGTAAGGCCTAGGGCTAGGATAGGAATTGTTGAAGACATAATAGGTAGCAACAAGGACCAGGAGAGCTTCGTGGATGTCGTTCAATTGAACGCAGGTATGCACGGAATCCCCGCAAACGAAGATGCCAGTAATGACTCCATTTGTCGTGAATACGCGAAGTCGGGGTGAATCGAGAGCCTTCGTCATCAATGTTTTGGGGATGTCCCTATCAGCAACATCCTAAAAATAGGAAGGGCATCATAGTAAACATAGTACACATTCCTCATCCATACAAATATAATCTTGGCTGTTAGCATATTGATGGAAAGCTCACCTGTACCTTCTGGCTTCTGTAGCAAGAAGACGAAACTGTCACAAGGTTCAACATCAACTTCATGATGCTTGTCCATTGTTGTAACTTTACTTTCTCAGAAAAACTAGTACTTTTGGTGTAAATGTAAATAAATAATTAAATAATAAAACTAGAAGTGCAAAGCCCAAAATGACTCGCACACAAATAATAAAACTAGAAGTGCAAAGCCCAAAATGACTCGCACACAAATAATAAAACTAGAAGTGCAAAGCCCAAAATGACTCGCACACAAATAATAAAACTAGAAAGGCAAAGCCCAAAATGACTCTTTTCAATTATCAACAATAATAATTTTAAAATTAAGCACATTTTTAAAGATTTGCTCTGCACTGTGACCTTGAGAAGTTATGCTGACCTGTAAACTTGCTGTGAAGGGTAACAGTTTTTAATATTAAAATATATGCAAAATGTAGTTTCCAAGTCATGTCCAAAATGACGGGTCTTATACAACCATCTACGTGAATCCACCAACATCAAATACAATAATGCGACTTGCCTTCATTTCTTCAATTATGCTGAGTCTTTTTACATGCATGTCCCTTTCCAGAAAGCGGATAGCATCTACCAGAAAAGAGGCATCCTGTCAATATAATAAAAGAATAATTTAAATATAATTACCTCAGAATTGTCATGACATGCATGAACAAACAAAAATGGCAAAGCCAGTGGGACTCGCATGCTTAATGGGAGATGTCATAGGGTACACAAACTGATCGTTTAGATGTTATGATGATGAAATTAATTTATCGAAACTGTGCATATATTGTTCCCAATGTTCATAATATAGCCTGCAAGATTGCTGCACTAAAGCCAGAGTTAGCAAAGTAGCAACTAAAAAAACACATCTGAAACTAACATAGTAACAACTGAAAAACAACGGCCAGTAAGTTATGTGATTTTCTGAACCAATGTATGTGGTCCATTTTGAGATCAAATTAAAAAAAAATTAAAATCTCCTGAAATGAGTACGGCAACCCTTGGAGATCTCTTGTAAAGATAGAAATACATGTATTCCATATTATATAAAATGACAAAATATCTGTTGCTTTTTCCCTAAAAGATAATGATTTAAATGATTTTACCATTGCATTTAATGACAAAATAAATAAAATGAAATTTGAAAACAACTGTGCATACAGTGTTTAAGTGGTACAGCAGCTATTAAAAACTAATTTTTAATGCATTAATGCCAGACAACAAAATAAACACCTACATGATCTGAGAAAAAGTATCCCACTTATACAGAGGCAGTAAGAGAAACAAAAGGTATACAGCATGGATTTCAACCACACACCACATTGATAAAATATGTATTACAGAGGTCAAAAACTCCTTTACTTTTCAATGTAAAGCAAGCTTACCCTGAGAGCATCATCTGCATTAGTGTCCTTTCTCATCAGCTGCAACACAATCTTGAACAATTGTGTTAAGATTCTGGAACACTTTTGTGCCACCTCCTCACCCACTTTCCTCTTGAAGTTAGCTGAAGGCATGGTAGATCTGAACAAATATTTTTACACGGTGATACACTTGATTTGCAAAAGACACAGCAGGTATCTGTAGGTAATTAAAGAGAAAAAATGGTAAGGCAGCAAAGGCTAACTTATAATATTAGCATCCCATAAAATCTTGCAAAAAAAACCAACTAAACACCCCAAAAATCAATATGAAAAAAGGATTTGTACATGATGTGTATAATGTACTGGCTCATCCTGCATGCCTGGGTTTGATTGATTGATTTATTGTTGCTTTAGGTCCAGCGGACTCTTCCGAGCCAAATCAGGACCGGACAACCCCCGATCCGCATAAAAGATCTGCCGAAACAACCCTAGTGGGAAAATTGAACGCCCTCCACCGGCCAGTCACTTTACAATAAAGACATCCCACGCTGGGGACGGCTGAGGGTTGACCTCAACTACGCGAACACCCCGGTTACAAAAACAAAATAGAATACAACCATCATTATAAATCATCAACAAAACACATACATATAAAATGCCTATAGTGCGATATAATACAATCATAGGAAGCCCTAGTGACCACCCGGCAGAAAGCGTCCAACACTCCCAAGCTGATCCAACAGACCTCATACACAAACAAGGAGTCTTGTCCAGGAAGAGTTTTCAAGAAAAAAAGGTAGGTCATTGATCTAGCGAAGAAGAAGAAAGTATAGCAGAGTGATAGGACAGATCAGGAATGGGAAAGAGCAAATGATGAAGACAGCGACAGTGGGAATTTAAAGCACTAAATTTCCAGAAAGTGGGGATACTATTTATACTGAAACCCCCGGCACTCCAACGGGGGGAGCTGTTGCCGCAGTGAATTAGTCAAGCCTACAAAGGCAAGACAGGTTTTCAACTGGGGCTTTCACTGTTCCCTTTATAGGTTAGAACAATCTACAGTGACAAGATTGCTCATGACCCCAAGGGGTGCATGCCTGGGTGCCAGGAATAATAATTGTTCTTATATAGCGCATTTATCCAGCCAGAGTAACTCGAGGCGCTGTTGGTACAGGGGTCACCGATAAGAAACATACACATCAACTTTGCTTCCCGGTCATCATCTTGCTTGTACCACATGCCCAGCTCACTCACTTTCATCACATAGGAGGAGATCTATAGCGTTAGTCACTTAGTGGTGTAGATTTCTTGCCTCCTCTGTCACTGTCATCTGGTTCTTCATTTTGTCCCAGTGTATTAGAATATACAGTGCAGCCTAACACACTGGGACAAAATGAAGACCCAGATGAAAGTGACAGAGGACGACCACAAGCTCCAAGCACTCGTAGGCCTCACTACTCTCATACGAGTGCTCGGAGCCTGTGCAGACGGTCAGACCTAACAATGGCCAATGCACACACCAAAAATCGAAAATAGACATAAAAATTCACAAAAACAGCAGCAACTAAATCATAAAAAAACACCTCCACCAACGAGTGACTAGGTTTTTATAAATGATAAATTTTACAAAACCATACTAACTCGCAAATTTACAACAGAAATCCGTAGCGACGAAACTGGTGTTCAAATGTCGTCCGTACAGCTCGTTGCCTGTCACAAGAAAATTAGTATACCTGTGACAAAGCGCCCACCCTAGTCATTGATGTCACATGTACTAAGTATGCATTAATACAGTGCATGAAATTGTCAGTATAATTAGATTATGTATATATATGAGGCCACCCAACACGTTAGGGAAGGATTCACTGAAAAAGGAGACATTAATCCAATCTGATATGTTATTTCTTGGGTTGCGAGCAAGACATTATATTCGATCCCAACTAGTCACATTTGCTTTTTAATCTTTCCGTTTTATACTCATATCACCCACCCACCCCACCCACCCCAAACAATTTTTAAAAATAACAATTTCCAGGACAATGTGAGCGTTTTTTAAGAAAATATGCCGAATTAGGAAACTTTCACAGACGGGCAGAAGGGGACAGATTATCATGGGCCTATAGAATTCAAATGTGATGCACCTTGAAAACAAGGAAGTAGGAATGATGGGACTTTTTAAAACTTTATAGCAACAAATAATTATTTATTTAACATATTATGTATAAATAAAACGTACTTACAGCAAACATCGAAAACTTCCGCCAAAACAAGAATTTGAAAGGGATCACAGCAACATTTTCAGACGACTCCAAAGACTAGGTCAAGGGTCAGCGCAGGTTTCGCGGTAGCGCAGACGGTATGTAAGAAAGCGTCGAGAACGGAACGTATCTGAACAGACTGTGTTCGGAAGGCTGATTATGTGCTACAAAACGTCTGCAAACTGTTCTAAAAGTGTTTATACATGTTTTAGCTGCAAAAGGGGACATATATTAAACACACAAGTGTTCCAATGTGAGCAGCACAGTGTTTCAAAAAGGTTTAACAAGTGTCAGCGTGAACATAAGTGTACACTTTCCAACATAAAGTAAACACATTAAGTGTCCGAAAAAATGAGAGTGTAGTGTTGGTAATATATATGTCTAGAGCGTGCTTGGTAGTGTTGGTAATATATATGTCTAGAGTGTGCTTGGTAGTGTTGGTAATATATATGTCTAGAGCGTGCTTGGTAGTGTTGGTAATATACTGTATATGTCTAGAGCGTGCTTGGTAGTGTTGGTAATACATATGTCTAGAGCGTGCTTGGTAGTGTTCTAGAGTGTGCTTGGCAGTGTTGGCAATATATATGTCTAGAGTGTGCGTGTGTTTAACAATTTGCTATTTAATTTATATGTCTATTATGCATTAAATTCCACATACTTCTAGAGCCGTGTTTGCTTATTTAATCAGCGGAAGAACATTCATCTAGACTGACTCTCATATATCGGAGTCCCAGTGGCAAGAACTGGTGTATGCATATTACAAAAGAAGTCATTAAAGAAACCTCCGGGGATCATTAGGTATCCCGGGAATAAAACAGAAAAACGATATTTGCAACACAGTAAATAGACACGTCTTATGCAATGAAATGATTGATTGTACATAAGTCTACAGCAAAATAGCTAATAGAATGACTGATTGTACAAAAGTAATTGAATGACTGACTGTATACATTTATGGAATTACTGGTTGTACATAGGTCTACATAAAATAGCTGATAGAATTATTGTACATACTAATGAAATGACTGATTGTACATACTAGTGGAATGACTGACTGTATATACTAGTGGAATGGCTGATTGTACATACTAATGAAATGACTGATTGTACACAGGTCTACAAGAAAATAGCCAATGAAATTACTGATAATACATACTAATGGAATGACTGGTTGTACATACTAGTGGAATGGCTGATTGTACATACTAATGAAACGACTGATTGTACATTCTAATGAAACGACTGATTGTACATACTAATGAAATGACTATTTGTACATAGGTCTACAAAAGCCAATGGAATTACTGATTGTACATACTAATGGCATGACTGTAAATAGGGCTACAAGAACTATACTACTTTTTATGAAGTAAATATGACTTGTTTAATATCCCTGTAATACGTATGCAACGTGTTGCAATTCTAATGGTTCTAACATTTAGTGCTTATCGTCAAATTACTGGTTTCAAGGGTTACTCTGAAATGATTTTAAATTAGTTTTATAATTACTTACATCTGCCAAAAATACAGAACTCCTAGAATGAAGCATTGAAATCAAAGATGTTAACGGCTGGGATGGGTGGATGGAGGGTTGGGGTGTTGGGGTAGAAATAACGTTACAACTGAAGTACGGGTTGTTACCAGTTTCAGTCCCTTTTTCCCGCTAGTCATCTTACTGGATTTGTTTTCTCCCAACTCTGAACAGTTCTTAAATGATGAAAAGTGCTCTTCGCAAACTAATTCAAAGTCCATTAGCCAACAGCGGAAGGTGAATTGAATAGACGTGAATACTTTGAGTTCCATTGAAGAAAAACCTCGTGATGGCCTCCAGTATTATTATTGTTATTATTACTTCTCGAGCTGTTAAGCTCTGGGGCTGTTGTTTTTGTTGTTGTGTTTGTTGTTGTTGTTGTTAATGGTGGTAGTAGTATTAGTAGCAGTAGTAGTAGTAGTAGTAGTAGTAGTAGTAGTAGTAGTAGTAGTAGTAGTAGTAGTAGCCCGTCTCGTTCTTGGCCAACCGCGCAAGCACTGCTCTTAGAACCCTTCATTAGCTTCCAGTTGTTACGTTGAAACGAACGAAAGTGTGTCTAAAGCGCGCACGATAGATCTAATCGTTTCGTTTTGCAAAGTATTCAATAATGGAGTTTATTTACCTTTGATTTGAGTTGGCACTGTTGTTAGGAGAGGCTTTGTATAACGTTGATAATTTGCGTTAGTCGATATTATTTGAGAATCTTCTGGATATGCGTGTTTACTCTTGATAGAATTTTCCCGATGGATATCGAAGGTCGTGAATGTTCCCGGAAGTAGAGAAAATGTGTATTGACGTAAGTCAGTGATGACGATCTTTAGTTCGATTGGTGGCAGTACGTCATTTCTACCGTATTCGAAACCTTTCCGGAAAAGAGAGAGGTTATTTAATCGTGTGCCGAGATTGTTGTGGAGATAGTAAAGTTGTTGATAGTGATTTGGAGAGTTGCTGTGAAAGTTGTTGAGTTGAGTTGAGAACTGTATGCAGTTGTTGGTGTGTGCTGAATAAAAGTGGAAAACTTCATACGTCGACTTTGTGACTTGTACGCTGTTTGGACGGGTTGCGTGAATAAACGAATCTGAGTTACACAACTATCAGGAATTCAAGCATCGGGGCTGAATCAGATACTGATAGAAAACACCAACATCGAACTGAGTGTAACACCAGTCAAAGCTCGGATCGAATACAAAGTTTCCTCCCTCAGTTTCCACCGTTTTCACTGCAAATATCCTTAAAATATTTGAAAGTATATAAATGTACACGAAGTCTTGGAACTGGGCCTAGGTTTGGCTAAAAGTACGCAAGCATCATCACAATTACATGCAACTTTGCACTAACAGAAAGAACGAAAGAAAAACTGACAAAAAGAAGAAGAATGAGAAGAATGAGAAGCAGAAGAAGAAGAAGAAGAAGAAAATGAAGAAGAAGAAGAAGAAGAAGAAGAAGAAGAAGAAGAAGAAGAAGAAGAAGAAGAAGAAGAAGGAGGAGGAGGAGGAGGAGGAGGAGGAGGCAGAGAGAGGGAGATAGAGAAAAAGAAAGAAAGAAAGAAAGAAAGAAAGAAAGAAAGAAAGAAAGAAAGAAAGAAAGAAAGAATGAAAAAAGGAAGGAAGAAGAAGTTTGAGAAATGTATGCGTGGGTGACATTTACAAAGGAAGAAAAGGCAGATAGATGACATAAAAGAAAGTCTGACACAATCGGTCAGCACCGTGAGCAGCTCTTGAGCTTAACAAGGGCTATGTAAAAAGAGTTTTAAAAAAATTATATATACATACATATACACACATACATACATACATACATACATACATACATACATACATACATACATACATACATACATACATACATACATACATACATTGGTACATACATACATATATAGATGCTAGAACAGGTTGTGGTTTTTTTTAAAGTGTTTTGAGTGCTAACAGATTATCTCCAACTTTGTTAATCTAAAGAAGTCAAAAGAAAAGGCAGACAGAGGGAAAAAAAAGTGGAAGGGAAAGACAGACAGAAATAGAAAATGGCGGGTCCGTCTTTGCAGAACTACTAAAGGGCAGCGCCGAGTTCCAGAGGTGAATTTTGGATGCTTATTAAGATAGGAAATTGTTTTAGACCCAACGCGCAACTTCGCGTGCATCTATTAACCCATAATATCCCCTCTCTCTTCGCTACGAATCTCACTCTCTCGCTTCCCCTCTTCTTCTCCCACCCACACAAACAATCCCCACTCCCTGCCCGCCTCTTCTTCTCCCACCCACACAAACAATCCCCACTCCCTGCCCGCCTCTTCTTCTCCCACCCACACAAACAATCCCCACTCCCTGCCCGCCTCTTCTTCTCCCACCCACACAAACAATCCCCACTCCCTGCCCGCCTCTTCTTCTCCCACCCACACAAAGAATCCCCACTCCCTGCCCGCCTCTTCTTCTCCCACCCACACAAAGAATCCCCACTCCCTGCCCGCTTCTTCTTCTCCCACCCACACAAAGAATCCCCACTCCCTGCCCGCTTCTTCTTCTCCCACCCACACAAAGAATCCCCACTCACTGCCCGCTTCTTCTTCACCATCATCTTCCTCTGGCCTTAGCCTTTCACAGCGTATGATAACACATTCAATATACCAGGACATCCACAGCGTATGATAATACATTCAATATACCAGGACATCCACAGCGTATGATAACACATTCAATATACCAGGACATTCACAGCGCATGATAACACATTCAATATACCAGGACATCCACAGCGTATGATAACACATTCAATATACCAGGACATCCACAGCGTATGATAACACAGTCAATATACCAGGACATCCACAGCGTATGATAACACATTCAATATACCAGGACATCCACAGCGTATGATAACACATTCAATATACCAGGACATCCACAGCGTATGATAACACATTCAATATACCAGGACATCCACAGCGTATGATAACACAGTCAATATACCACGACATCCACAGCGTATGATAACACATTCAATATATCAGGACATCCACAGCGTATGATAACACAGTCAATATACCAGGACATCCACAGCGTATGATAACACATTCAATATACCAGGACATCCACAGCGTATGATAACACATTCAATATACCAGGACATCCACAGCGTATGATAACACAGTCAATATACCAGGACATCCACAGTGCTGCAGTGGAGACTGCGTAGCGCTTTTGTTTGTGACGTATGTTTGAGAAGCCCGAGAGACGGATGATGTACCGAGGCACTCCCCCCCCCCCCCCCCCCCCCCTAACCCTAACTTTGTGCCTTGTGCACTGGGATGGACCGGGGTGTGCATTTAACAATCAAAAGTCCCAACAAATAGAATGACATAAACTGAATAACGTGGTTATGATGTACTTTCTACAGCAAGACCTACATACAGCCCACTCCAGACTTTGCCATGGCCGACATGCTCTCGCTGATAAGGCAGTGCCATCGATGTCGCCCGCATGCCACCACACTCCAAAACAAAAATAAGCAAATATAAATAAATTAATTAATAAATAATCCCAATTGTTATACATTGAGGCACAAGTTCAAAATTAAAAAAAAAGTCAGTTATTTTTTACTGTTAAAGTCGAATGCAATAAATTGTATTTTTTTTAAACTTAATTCTGATTGTTGTGCTTATGTTTGTGTATCCTCCATACTCCAGTGGGCGCTGACTTATAATAATTTAAAATAAATAGATCTATAACTCGAGACCTTCCCTTACCACTTCAAACTGTACACTGCTCTCTCTGTCTCTCTCTCTTTCTCTGTCTCTCTCTCTCTGTCTCTCTCTCTCTCTCTCTCTCTCT
Organism: Oncomelania hupensis; assembly: GCA_036898135.1. Lineage (NCBI taxonomy): Eukaryota > Metazoa > Mollusca > Gastropoda > Littorinimorpha > Pomatiopsidae > Oncomelania > Oncomelania hupensis. The sequence continues at coordinate 80,519,510 of CM072515.1, forward strand.
CTCTCTCTCTCTCTCTCTCTCTCTCTCTCTCTCTCTCTCCCTTTTTAAAAATCTCACCATCTCTGTTTTTCTCTTTCCTTCTCTGAATGTTGTTGTTGGTGGTGGAGGGTTAAATTCGACTTGGGTTTCGAATTTCCAATTTCCCATAGATTTTCCGTGAATATGAAACATTTGGATCACCATACGCATGTATACTTACATGATGCAATGTAACACAACTTCTCCCAAACTTTATAACAAACTCACGCTGCCAGATTTATTTTTAGACCCGTCTTAGAACCAACATTACTCTCAACTTTGGAGAACATTACTCTCAACTTTGGAGAACTCCTAACCATCCTTCTGATGTTGCAAGCGAACTATGTAAATAGGCTAATTAATAACTCAGTCAGTTACAAGCAAACTTATATTGGGTCCACTTAGGCCCCAATATAAGTTTGCTTGTAACTGACTGAGTTATTAATTAGCCTATTTACATAGTTCGCTTGCAACATCAGAAGGAGAGAGAGAGAGAGAGAGAGAGAGAGAGAGAGAGAGAGAGAGAGAGAGAGAGAGAGAGAGAGAGAGAGAGAGAGAGAGAGAAATCATTGAGGGCGTCGCCCATCATCCTTGATTAACCCACTTCACAACCATTGAAAGGTTTCATTGCCGCAGCGGTGGCACACTGGTGGGCAGGCTTCTCGCTGTTGACGGGTATTGAAGAAACTGCAGAGTGGTTGAAAAGTAACTCTCTATTGAGAATTGCTGAAGACTTTGGTTGTAACGAAAGGGGTTATTTCAAGAACTGCGTGTCTGCATGCGTGAATAATCTGCGTGTCCTCCCGTCTCACGAAATCTCAAACTCTCAAGAATAACTTCTGTTGTTACACCCCCTCTATTACTAGAAAATAAATCAACACAAATTTACATAAGCACAATCAATACAATAAGTACAATCAATCAAGAAATATATATTATATATAAATACAATTTGTTCTGTACTCACGTACTTGTAGAAATAATCCGTGAATTACACATACTCACAATAATACATATATAGAATCCCAGTCGCTGTCCACAGAGAGAGTTAAGCGACACTGGGGGTAGTAAAACACTGCATAAAGAGTCATTACAGAAAGTCTTCCTTCTCTGCCGTCACCGTCCACGTTGGAGCCAGCGTCATGCCAGACCAGCGTCCCACACTGCCAGCGTCATGCCTGTTAATCTGTCACTGGACGATGTAAGACATTTCACTGTTGAAAAGGCTGACCATAACCCCTCCTCGCTCTTTGCTGACAGGTGCCTGTCAGATCTTAGACATTCAATATGTATAACACCATTCAGGCGACCCAAGTTGTTTGTGAAAGCTCTACGCATCTGTGTTTTTCTTAGCACGTGTCGCCCGTACCAACACCCATCGTGCGTGTCCTGATTCGGCTCTTAGCAGACCTATGCACCCTATAAACCTTTATCTACCCAACGTGCGACCTTCATTATCAAGGTAACAGTGCTCGATGGCCTCTGAGAAAACATGCACGTTCGTCATCCACCCACTAACATGCAGAGATTGGGTCACACAAGTAAATACTCAGATACTCACGCTCGTACGCATACACAAACATGAAAGCTATCCACACACTAAAGCACATAATCACACAAACACACACACAACCACAAGACAAGGGAATGACAGTGTTATGTGATCGTCCATTGTCTCCTTTCTCTTGCCTTGCATTTGGTGTGTTCTTGTTGTCTCCTATCTCTTGCATTGCATTTGGTGTGTTCTTGTTGTCTCCTATCTCTTGCCTTGCATTTGGTGTGTTCTTGTTGTCTCCTATCTCTTTCCTTGCATTTGGTGTACCCCTGTTGGGGTGCCGGGGGTTTCAGTATAAATAGTATCCCCACTTTCTGGAAATTTAGTGGTTTAAATTCCCACTGTCGCTGTCTTTCTCATTTGCTCTTTCTCATTCCTGCTCTTTTCTATCAATCTGCTATACTATCGTCTTTTTCGCTAGACCAGTCTCCTACATTTTTTCTTGAAAATTCTTCCGGGACAAGACTCCTTGTTTGTGTATGAGGTCTGTTGGATCAGCTTGGGAATATTGGACGCTTTCTTCCAGGTGGTCACTAGGGCTTCCTATGATGTTATTATTTAGCAATGTAGGCATTTTATATGTATGTGTTTTGTTGATAATTTATAATGATGTTTGTATTCTATTTTGTTTTTGTAAACGGGGGTTCGATAAGTTGGGGTGAAGCCTCAGCCGTCCCCTGCGTGGGATGTTTTTATTGTAAAGTGACTGGCCGGTGGAGATTGATTGATTGATTTATTGTTGCTTTAGGTCCAGCGGACTCCTCCGAGCCAAATCAGGACCGGACAACCCCCGATCCGCATAAAAGATCTGCTGAAACAACCCTAGTGGGAAAATTGAACGCCCTCCACCGGCCAGTCACTTTACAATAGAGAGCTTTCGGTTTTACCACTAGGGTTGTTTCAGCAGATCTTTTATGCGGATCGGGGGTTGTCCGGTCCTGATTTGGCTCGGAAGAGTCCGCTGGACCTAAAGCAATAATACTGAAATGAAATGAAATGAAATTTGGTGTGTTTTTATTGTCTCCTATCTCTTGCCTTGCATTTGGTGTGTTCTTGTTGTCTCCTATCTCTTGCCTTGCATTTGGTGTGTTCTTGTTGTCTCCTATCTCTTGCCTTCCATTTGGTGTGTTCTTGTTGTCTCCTATCTCTTGCCTTGCATTTGGCGTGTTCTTGTTGTCTCCTATCTCTTGCCTTGCATTTGGTGTGTTCTTGTTGTCTCCTATCTCTTGCCTTGCATTTGGTGTGTTCTTGTTGTCTCCTATCTCTTGCCTTGCATTTGGTGTGTTCTTGTTGTCTCCTATCTCTTGCCTTGCATTTGGTGTGTTCTTGTTGTCTCCTATCTCTTGCCTTGCATTTGGTGTGTTCTTGTTGTCTCCTATCTCTTGCCTTGCATTTGGTGTGTTCTTGTTGTCTCCTATCTCTTGCCTTGCATTTGGTGTGTTCTTGTTGTCTCCTATCTCTTGCCTTGCATTTGGTGTGTTCTTGTTGTCTCCTATCTCTTGCCTTGCATTTGGTGTGTTCTTGTTGTCTCCCTCCTCCTTACACCCTCTCCCTCACTCTCTTTCTTCTCCTGCTCACTGTCAAGTACACAACCCTCCCACCCTGCCCCCAATGAATGGATGTGTTGCGCCGCTTGCATAGCAATTAGTCGAGGGTTGAGTCCAGACTGTCAGCCCGAGCCTGTGATAGCGATCTGGGAACGAAGTTAACAGCCAAGCAATGCCGTTTTCTTCATTACCTAATGTCTTAAAGCGGCGAAAGAAATACGTAATCTTAACGATTACATTGATCCTCATTTCTGTACTTCGTTCCTTTAGCATGTCAGATCCTTTAGCATGTCAGATCCGTTTAGCATGTCAGATCCTTTTAGCATTCATAGCGAGTATTGCCCCACCTCCACAATAAGTTCCAACACAAATATCTGTTTCAAAAATTATAGTGTTTTGTATATCAATTGTATCAGACAATGGGTCCCGACAGGAAGTTCTCTCCAGGATCGCACAAACAACTGCTGCCCTGGAGAGGTTGAAGCTAATTTGGAAAGACATCAGTCTACATTCCAAGGTAAGGCTGCTGCGCTCCCTTGTCATTTCCATCTTCCTATATGCTTGCGAGACATGGACCCTTACAGCAGATCTACAACGAAGAATACAAAGCATGGAGATGAGGTGCTACAGAAAACTTCTGGGCATTTCTTACACCCAACAATCACCAACGACGAAGTCCCACAGACCATCACACAAGCCATTGGGCAACACGATGACCTGCTCACAGTAGTGAAAAAACGGAAACTCCGATGGTATGGCCACGTCACCAGATCATCAGGTCTTGCAAAGACCATCATGCAAGGCACAGTGCAAAGAGGTAGAAGAAGAGAGACCGAAAAAGAGGTGGGAGGACAACAATCGAGAATGGACTGGTTTGACACTGAGCGAAACAATCAGGGTTCTGAGGACAGGGAAAGATGGAGTACGCTGGTTAAACGATCATCTGTGGTGCCCATACGACCTCCGAGTTATGGGATAGTATAGGATAGGGATAGGAGATCAATCAATACATTCTGTTTGTTTACCTGTCTAGTATTAGGTGCGGCTTGAATTAGCCTTTTTTTTAAATAGGGATTCAGATTCAGATTCAGATTCAGAAAACTTTATTATTTCCAAGGAGAAATTCTAACATGGATTTGCTGTCAGCAAAAGGTAATAAAATGTAACAATACGATAAACATGTAAACATGTACGTGTAATCACGCTTATTTACATATTAACAAGAACATTTCCGACACATTGTTAAACTTAAAATACATATCACACTACATGTCCTTATTGCACTTCAACATAAATAAATAACACCTACCCACAAACACACACACCCACCCACAAACACACACACCCACACACACACATCCACACACACTCACTGTGCATTTTAAAAAGCATCTGACACGCTGAATTAATGATAGAGGGTATTTTTCATTAAGTAAAACGCCGTTTGCCCACAGAGCGTATTATCGAGGGTCTAGTGTACTGTAGATTGTGATTTTTCAGCTTCGTCATAATTTCGAAATAGGGTTTGCCACTTATGTTAATGAATATTGGTCCTTATGTTACTTTTTGTTGCTACTTAAATGAACTAATATTCAACTTACGTTAGTGAATATTGCTTTTAACTTCACTGCCACAGTTCCCCTTGGGATTACCCAATATAACATCGCACTATATTTTATTACACTACCGATGCTATCAGATAACCAACAACTACCTTATTCACAAGCACACACACATACATACACACAAACACATGCATCAGATCAATCCTGTCCTTTACACAACGTCGACTTGTTCAAGGAAACGGAAAGCAATAACGCATAACGATGCTGACGTACTTCCGGTTTCTATGCATGTACCTCCCCGGTGTGAATACATTACTATGTCAATTTTCCTTAACTCGGAGCCCACTTCCGGTAAGTTAATAGCCAATCTAGAGGTGTGAACGTCAGTCAATGACCGAGCACAATACTGAGCGACTATCAAGTGGAAAACAAATGGTTGTCTTGAACAAATCATGGCTTCAGGTTTCGGCAGTCCCAGATAGTCTGGTCCTTACGTCGTAGTGGGACCACTCGAGAACTCCCTTTCTGTCTTGATAGAGGGCCAAGACTTGTCTTATTTCAGCTACCCCCAATGATAGTGTTCTACAAAACAATACTTAACAGTAAATGTAATCAGGCCTATAAAACACTACATAAAAGTAAATGTTGGTTGGTTGGTTTATTAATGTCTTGTTCACCAAAGATGATAAGACAAAAAAAAAGAGGTGGTGGGGGGGGGGGGGGGTAGGGGAAGACAGTTAAACAAATCTAGCTACTGGATTTGTTTAACTGTCTTTCCCTACACCCCCCCCCCTCCACCAAATCTCTTTTTTTAGGCCTATAAAACACTACATAAAAGTAAATGAAATCAGGCCTATAAAAATACTACTTACTACTTAACAGTGAATGGAATCAGGCCTATAAACCACTATTTAACAGTGAATGAAACCAGGTCTATAAAACACAATAGTGAATGGAATCAGGTCTATAAAACACAACTTAACAGAAAATACATTACATCACATTACATTGTTATTGCTTTAAGTCCAGCGGACTCTTCCGAGCTAAATCAGGACCAAACAGAGAATAAAATCAGGTCTATAAAACATTACTTAACTGTGAATGGAATCAGGTTTATAAAACATTACTTAATAATAAATGGAATCAGGCCTATACAACGCTACTTAACAGTGAATGGAGTGTGGTCTGCCCAACACTACTTAACAGTGAATGGAGTGTGGTCTGCCAAACGCTACTTAACAGTGAATGGAGTGTGGTCTGACCAACACTACTTAACAATGAATGAATGGAGTCAAGACAAACAAGCTATGAAATAAAACGTGCTTTGGGATACATAAATAATATTTGTAATAAATAATAAATAAATTACATACAATGACGTATCCTGTCCTTTCCTTTTCTTTCTCTTCTTCTTCTTCTTTTCCTCCTCATTATAATATAATAATAATAATAACGGATTTTTATATAGCGGGTACTCCAGCCTATGACCAGACTCACCACGCTTTACATAGTCATTACATATAAATACATGCACTCGATAAAACATCACTTTTGCTACAATACACCAAAGACGGAACAGTAAAGACAGACTATTTACAACTATGTACATAAATTACAAAAAAAAGACCGAAATGGACTATTTACAACTATGTGCACAAATGACAAAAAAGACAGAAATAGAATAGCAAAAAACCTATTCACAGCTATTTATATGCCCGGTTAGGCCCAGGAAGAAAAACAGTATAAATATTATCTTCATCATCATCATCATTAACAGGTTGATTCATTTAAATTTCTTGGAACGGTCATTTCCAGCAACCTGTCTTGGGACAATAACAGCATGTCCATTATCAAGAAGTGTCCACTTCTTGAGACAGCTCAAGAGGCTCGGACTTAACCAGACAATACTCGCGCATTTCTATCGCGCCGTGATTGAGAGTATCCTGTGCTTCAGTATCACAGTCTGGTTTGGAGGCGCCACTTCGGGCGAGAAGTTTCAACTCGAAAGAATTGTGAAACGCGCGGCAAAAATCATAGGTTGCGATGTATTATCCCTCGCGTCCTTATACAGCACACGTTTGGCAAGAAGGGCCAGCAACATTACTGGCGACCCATCCCATCCAGCCAACCATCTGTTCGAGCTCCTCCCGTCAGGCAAACGCTTCAGAGCACTAAAAGTTAGAACAAGCCGGTTTAGACGCAGCTTCTTCCCCGAGGCTGCCCTCTCAGTACCAGTGTCCTCAGTTATCCACATAGCATGAGCTAGGTGTTATACTTAAACGCCAACTTATTAGTTGCGATAATGTGTTAGAGGTGCAATTCTGATTCTTTAATGTATTTTTTTTATTACGTTTTAATTTAGATACCCATGTGGGTATGCGTGAGTATGCGTGTGCGTGTGGGGGTTGCGAGTGGGCGTGTGCCTGTGCTTTACTCCTTAAAATAACTTCCTCTATTAGAGTATTTTAATGTTTTAATGCCCAGTGGAAGGTTGTTTGTTGTTGTAGAAGGACTGAATGTTTTACCGCATCACCAAAACAAAATCCTATGTATTTTGAATTCATTGGGTAATAAAGTGTCTTGATCATCATCATCATCATCATTATCATCATTATCATCATCTTCATCATCATCATCATTGTCTTCTGTCATTCTTCCTCCTCATTCTAATCGTCTTCGTTTTGGTGTCATTCTTCCTTCTCCGCCTTTCCCTTCGCTTCCTCCTCTTCCTCATTATGCACCTCCTCCTCCTCATGCACCTCCTACTTCTCCTTATTCACCTCCTCCTCCTCTCCTCAACAATCACAATCATGGCGATAATTCTTTGGCTGCTGGCTTCGAGAGTTTGATCACATTTCCTAATTGTGGATGTGTAGCAATTGCAGAAAGATTATTCAACAATTTTTGAAGACTGCGACATTACATTTGTGAAAACGTCGACATTACATTTGTGAAGACTGCCACATTACATTTGTGAAGACTGACACATTACATTTGTGAAGACTGCCACATTACATTTGTAAAGACTGCCACATTACATTTGTGAAGATTGCCACATTACATTTGTGAAGACTGCCACATTACATTTGTGAAGACTGCCACATTACATTTGTGAAGACTGCCACATTACATTTGGTTTACAAGGCTCTGCCAAAAACAGCTTCTGCTTCACCGTTGGCGTATTACACACGTAATGCACACGTACTACACACGTAATGCACACGTACTACACACGTAATGCACACGTACTACACACGTAATGCACACGTACTACGCATGTATTGCACTCGTACTACACATGTAATACAAATGTCCTCTCGGGTAGGTTAGTTGGTCTTATCTGCCCTTGCTTTGGGTGGCGCCAAGCGGCAGCCATTCATTTTTTAAGAAAGCAACCATACATGTATTCAGTTTTGCTAACAACATAGGTTGTACAAGTCAAAATTGACAAGGACATTTGCTGACTTTATTTCAATGAAAATAATTTATTTGCCTTAAGACTTTTCGTTTGCTCTATGTGTTTATTCTCCGAGACTGTTGTTTTATTTTGATTGTAGGAAAGGGGAAAGACACAGTAACTGGAATGGAAAATCAGCAAAACAAACCAATGAACATTAAGGCAGACCATTTCAATGACCGAGGAAAACAAGTCACGACTGCCAAACGATATGCTTGTAATGTTCAGTCTGTCGCTGGACAGAGCGTTCCTTCATCTTACTGTGATGATCTTCGGTATTTCCATTGCCACTATTACTATCGCTTACCTGATCTAAAACACTGTCAGGCGAATCACAAAGCGTACCACCACCACCAGCATCACCAGGAATAATGAAAATGTTATAGCCTTCGTTCTTTTCATCAGTGGCATTTTCCTTTAAAATGATGTATGGTATCTTGTTCCGATGGCTTTGAACGATCTCAGAGTCAGTGTGGTCAGTGACTGAGCATCGTATCTCCTTTGTTACAGAACTGTCATTGATACTGAGATTTGTGGAACAAGATTCAGTTTCTTCCTGAGTGTTGTTCGTGGTGCTACCATAACCGAAACATTCGATTGTGACATGCTCTTCATCTTCACCACAAATGCATTCTTCGCTTTCTCTTTGTGAATGAGGGCGAATTGCATTTACAAGTCTCCTCTCTGAAAATCCTTATCGGGAAGAGAGGGGACTATAAACTGATTTAAAAAAAAAAAAAATATGCTTGTAATCCCTCTGGTGACAAAACAATACAGTACTCTGTTGCCTGACGTTCAAGCACTCATCCACCATTTACAATGTGCTGTTCTGTCCAATATAGCATTGATAAACTAAGATTATTATGGAACAGAGAGAGAGAGAGAGACAGAGAGAGAGACAAACAGACCGACAGAGAGAGACAGACACACAGAGAGACAGACAAACAGATAGAGAACATGGAGGTGACGACAGAGAAGTTCTGTCAGCTTGGGTGTTTTTTCTCAATGGAATCAATAATTACCCCGATTACAGTAATTGTGTTTCTACTTTAAGAGAAAATGGGAAGATAACTGCCGTCCACGATGAAACTGGGTCGTTGGCAATGAAAGGCGATTGTAGGCCTTCTCAGGGGAAGCGAGCAGACAGGTTTAATCAAAATTCGTTTCAGTTACGTCCACTTCCGGAATTTGTTAAACGTTCTAGGCACGTGCAGTGTAGAGAACGAGCTTGTTCAAGTTGTTGACCAAAGAAAATGACCTGTTGCTTGTCGTTGGGGTTCTTGAGCAAGAAGGTGGATGGAAGAAGAATGAGAAGGAGAAGGAGAAGGAGGATGGAAGGAGAAGGATGAGGAGGTGGAGGAGGAGGGGAAAAATAAAAAGAAGAGAAAAAGATAAAAACAAGACGTTAAACGTAGCCAACATAACAGGAAAACTGTATCATTATGATCATCAGCAGCAGAAACGGTAACAGTAACAATAGCAGCCACAGCAGCACAGTCACAAGCAACAGCAACAACAACAACAACAGCGTGTGAATATAGTTTGTAATGTTCTACAAAAGCTCTTAGCGCTGGCGTGTGCGTTAGTTGGAATGGTAGGGGTGGGGTGGGGTAACTGTGAGGAGTGGAGGCGGGGTAGGGAACAGGGGAAAGGAGAAGAGGCGGGTGGCATGACGTGTGAGAGTATTGCAAGTAGAAGAGAGGTCGGGTATGTGACTGGGGTAAGGTATGTGACTGAAGTAAGATGTGTGACTGGGGTAAGATGTGTGACTGGGACAAGGTGTGTGACTGGGGTAAGGTGTGTGACTGGAATAAGATGTGTGACTGGGACAAGGTGTGTGACTGGGGTAAGATGTGTGACTGGAGTAAGATGTGTGACTGGGACAAGGTGTGTGACTGGGGTAAGGTGTGTGACTGGGGTAAGGTGTGTGACTGGAATAAGATGTGTGACTGGGACAAGGTGTGTGACTGGAATAAGATGTGTGACTGGGGTAAGATGTGTGACTAGAGTAAGATGTGTGACTGGGGTAAGATGTGTGACTGGGGTAAGATGTGTGACTGGAGTAAGATGTGTGACTGGAGTAAGATGTGTGACTGGAGTAAGATGTGTGACTGGAGTAAGATGTGTGACTGGAATAAGATGTGTGACTGGAATAAGATGTGTGACTGGAGTAAGATGTGTGACTGGAATAAGATGTGTGACTGGAGTAAGATGTGTGACTGGAGTAAGATGTGTGACTGGGGTAAGATGTGTGACTGGAGTAAGATGTGTGACTGGAGTAAGATGTGTGACTGGAGTAAGATGTGTGACTGGAGTAAGATGTGTGACTGGAGTAAGATGTGTGACTGGGGTAAGATGTGTGACTGGAGTAAGATGTGTGACTGGAGTAAGGTGTGTGACTGGAGTAAGATGTGTGACTGGAGTAAGATGTGTGACTGGGACAAGGTGTGTGACTGGGGTAAGGTGTGTGACTGGAATAAGATGTGTGACTGGGGTAAGATGTGTGACTGGAGTAAGATGCGTGACTGGAGTAAGGTGTGTGACTGGAATAAGATGTGTGACTGGAGTAAGATGTGTGACTGGAGTAAGATGTGTGACTGGGGTAAGATGTGTGACTGGAGTAAGATGTGTGACTGGAGTAAGATGTGTGACTGGAGTAAGATGTGTGACTGGAGTAAGATGTGTGACTGGAGTAAGATGTGTGACTGGGGTAAGATGTGTGACTGGAGTAAGATGTGTGACTGGAGTAAGGTGTGTGACTGGAGTAAGATGTGTGACTGGAGTAAGATGTGTGACTGGGACAAGGTGTGTGACTGGGGTAAGGTGTGTGACTGGAATAAGATGTGTGACTGGGGTAAGATGTGTGACTGGAGTAAGATGCGTGACTGGAGTAAGGTGTGTGACTGGAATAAGATGTGTGACTGGGGTAAGGTGTGTGACTGGAATAAGATGTGTGACTGGGGTAAGGTGTGTGACTGGAATAAGATGTGTGACTGGGGTAAGGTGTGTGACTGGAGTAAGATGTGTGACTGGGGTAAGGTGTGTGACTGGAGTAAGATGTGTGACTGGGGTAAGGTGTGTGACTGGAGTAAGATGTGTGACTGGGGTAAGATGTGTGACTGGGGTAAGATGTGTGACTGGAGTAAGATGTGTGACTGGGGTAAGATGTGTGACTGGGGTAAGGTGTGTGACTGGAATAAGATGTGTGACTGGGGTAAGGTGTGTGACTGGAGTAAGATGCGTGACTGGGGTAAGATGTGTGAGTGGAATAAGATGTGTGACTGGGGTAAGATGTGTGACTGGAATAAGATGTGTGACTGGGGTAAGATGTGTGACTGGCATAAGATGTGTGACTGGGGTAAGATGTGTGACTGGGGTAAGATGTGTGACTGGAGTAAGATGTGTGACTGGAGTAAGATGTGTGACTGGAATAAGATGTGTGACTGGAATAAGATGTGTGACTGGAATAAGATGTGTGACTGGAATAAGATGTGTGACTGGAATAAGATGTGTGACTGGGGTAAGGTGTGTGACTGGAATAAGATGTGTGACTGGGGTAAGGTGTGTGACTGGAGTAAGATGTGTGACTGGGGTAAGGTGTGTGACTGGAGTAAGATGTGTGACTGGGGTAAGGTGTGTGACTGGAGTAAGATGTGTGACTGGGGTAAGATGTGTGACTGGAGTAAGATGTGTGACTGGGGTAAGGTGTGTGACTGGAGTAAGGTGTGTGACTGGGGTAAGATGTGTGACTGGGGTAAGATGTGTGACTGGGGTAAGATGTGTGACTGGAGTAAGATGTGTGACTGGGGTAAGATGTGTGACTGGGGTAAGGTGTGTGACTGGAATAAGATGTGTGACTGGGGTAAGGTGTGTGACTGGAGTAAGATGCGTGACTGGGGTAAGATGTGTGAGTGGAATAAGATGTGTGACTGGGGTAAGATGTGTGACTGGAATAAGATGTGTGACTGGGGTAAGATGTGTGACTGGCATAAGATGTGTGACTGGGGTAAGATGTGTGACTGGGGTAAGATGTGTGACTGGAGTAAGATGTGTGACTGGAGTAAGATGTGTGACTGGAATAAGATGTGTGACTGGAATAAGATGTGTGACTGGAATAAGATGTGTGACTGGAATAAGATGTGTGACTGGAATAAGATGTGTGACTGGGGTAAGGTGTGTGACTGGGACAAGGTGTGTGACTGGAATAAGATGTGTGACTGGGGTAAGATGTATAACTGGGGTAAGGTGTGTGACTGGGTTAGGGTTAGGGTTAGGGTTAGGGAAAGAGTGAAGATAACTGCCGTCCACGATGAAAGTGGGTCGTTGGCAATGAAAGGCGATTGTAGGCCTTCTCACCCGGTGTGTTGGGGTATGCGAGGGTAAAAGCTGACCTCTTTAGGCAGGAGTATTTTGCGATGTTTGAAGCGCATGATGCGTGCTCTCGCCTGCAAACAGGAGATTTGGTCAACACATTGTGTTTGGTCTTATTCCAGTGATGTTCGTTTTTCTCCTCCCTGTCATGTTGTTGCGCTTTGTGCCCGGATCCGCCTTTTTACTTCTTCTTTGTAATCTTCTTGATTTTCCTCATCTTCTTGACCTTATTTGACTTGGTCTTCAAGAAAGTCTCTTCTTCTTCCTCTGCTTGATCCTCTTGTTCTTGTCCTTCTTTTTCTTATTGTTACTTTTGTTTTGCTACTTCTTTTTTAAAAGTCGATTACGCGGATCACAAAATTTCATTTTTTCTTCTTGTTCTTCAAAAGCGATCAAGCAGACACCAAACATCTAAGGGTTTTTTTTATTTTATTTTATTTTATATAATTCCTACTCCATCGTACAATTTCCACTCCATCGTACAATTCCCACTCCATCGTACAATTCCCACTCTATCGTACAATTCCCACTCCATCGTAGAATTCCCACTCCATCGTGCAATTCCCACTCTATCGTACAATTCCCACTTTATCGTACAATTCCCACTCCATCGTGGCATAATTCACGCTTCTTTCCATGTCACAACATTGATAATCTTATCCATCTTTTCCTCTTGTCGGTTTATGGATCTCATTTGGCATTAGCTAAAACATCAACCCCACTTTTAACGATCGTTTACGTATTCCTTGTTTGGCATTCTTCTGTATCGTCTTTCTTATGGAAACTTTCTTCTCTTAAGTGTTTGTCAGTTCCTTCTTCCAGCTTTGTCCACCTTCCCCAATGTCTTTGTGAGTTCCTACTTCCAGCTTTGTCCACCTTCCCCAACTTTCTTATTTTATTTTAGTGAAACTGAGAAACATCTGCGTGTTTTCAAGACGGAGAGCACAGTTGGCCCAGTGGTGAACGCAGTGTACTCAAGTGCAACGCAATAACATTGCAGCCTGTCCAGACAGTGGTTCAAACCCCGTTGAAGGTCTGGAGTATAATAATAATAAATAAAATAAAATAACATAAAATAATAAATAAAAAAATAATATATATATATATATATATATATATATATATATATATATATATATATATATATATATATATATATATATATATATATATATATATATATATAGGCTTATAAACTATGGTTTCTGGGCACCTTAAAAGTCACCAACCGGTCATTTGGGTACCCGACTTTGGATCTGGGGACCCAGCTGGGTCCCCGGATCCAAGGCGGCTCCCAGAAAACGATCTTAGGGTAAGCGCAGTGCCTCGACGATTAGGGTAAGGCAGTGCCTCGACGATTAGGGTAAGGCAGTGCACTCGAAACGGGTTAGGGTTAGGGTTAGCGGTCCGTCTACAAGTGATAATTTACATGTAATTATAGTGGGGGTACCCAAAAGCAAGGGGGTATATCTATATATATATATATATATATATATATATATATATATATATATATATATATATATATATATATATATATATATATATATATATATATATATATATATATATATATAATTTCCTTGGGGTGAAAGTATAAACCGAGGTCTAGTCTGTGCACACACGTATTCCATCACACCAAAGATCACAACTACTTAGCACGCATTAGGTTCCCTCTCCCCATCCCCGGATTATGCCTCAGTCGTCTGTGCGTCAGACTATGCGCCCAAACGTTGCAGGTGGGCGGCTTGAGATAGATTCCGTATTGACCAGCGCCTTGAGCAGCTCTTGAGCCTGCGCCAAATTACGTGTCTTATATGCCTCAAAACTGTACTGAAGACATTACTCGTCTTCCATGCCTCAAAACTGTACTCAAGACATATTACGTGTCTTCCATGCCTCAAAACTGTACTGAAGACATAGTACTTCTTCCATACATCAAAACTATACTGAAGACATATTAAGTGTCTTCCATGCCTCAAAACTGTACTGAAGACATATTACTTCTTCCATGCCTCAAAACTGTATTGAAGACATATTACTTCTTCCATGCCTCAAAACTGTACTGAAGACATATTACGTCTTCCATGCCTCAAAACTGTACTGAAGACATATTACTTCTTCCATGCCTCAAAACTGTACTGAAGACATATTACGTCTTCCATGCCTCAAAACTGTACTGAAGACATATTACTTCTGCCAGTTGGCCTACCCTTAAAGACGATATTTTATTCCTTCATGTCTTCTTTTCTGCCCCCTCCCTTTTCCCCCCAACCCCGATAGATCATGTATATACTTTGTTTGTGTTGGTAAAGGTTTAGATGTACATATAAGTGAGCGTCTTGACCTTACAATTTTAAGGTATCATGCCTTACAAAAATTATTATTATTATTATTATTATTATTATTATTATTATTATTATTATTATTATTATTATTATTATTATTATTATTATTATTATTATTATTAGTTAGGGACTTGCTAACATTATCTTATTCCTTTTTATTAACGATTGAGATGTGTTAACCTTATGTAATTCCTCTTCCTTTATTGTTAACGTTTCAAGTTAAAAAGATTTAGGTCGTCTTATCATCTCGACGAAGAAGACGTTAATAAAACAACCAACAAACCAAGGATATAGGAAAAAGTCTGCAAAATATTGAAAGACATGAAAAAGGGAATTAATCAACCTAATTGTCCTATTAAAATACACAACAACCCATTTCCTAAAAATTCTGAAAAAGCTACTATCCTTGTAGATATGTTTTCTAAAATTAGTAGATCAGAAGGATTATCGTAGGTGTAGAGAACATATAGAGAAAACGATGAACTAAAAGATTCAGTGACCCTGCGCATGACAGTACACATTATATTAATTCTAATTTACCCTTTCGTCAATTTGCAGATGCTATTAATTCACTACATAACAAAAAGTCGGCAGTTTGGATAGACGGAATATGTAATGAAATAATCCAACATTTACCTGTTATCTGGATGAATGTGTGATTTAAAATTTACGAAAAATGCTGGGTGGAAGGAATTGTGCCTCACATTTTGAAAAAAGTCTGTTGTTATTCCAATTCATAAACAATTTAAACCTATAAATGATAAACATTGCTATAGACCCATCGCTTTCACTTGTCCTACGAGTATATTGTTGGAGAAAATAATTCTTAATAGAAAAGTGAAAAGAGTCAAATTATTCCTAATAATCAGGCTGGGTTTGGTGATCATCTGGTGAAGTTAACAACACAAAAATAGTCAGTTTTATCGACAAACAGGTGTGCTTGCCACTGTTTTTGACCTTAAAAGGCATATGATCAAGTATGGCATGCATCAGTGTTATTTAAACTTAGGTCCATTGGCTTGTTTGGTAATATATTTAATTTGATTAAATGCTTCCTTAGTAAGAGAACAATCCAAACTAAAATTGGCAAAACCTACTCAGACTCTAGGGAACTTCAAATGGGCATTCCTCAAGAATCAGTGATTGCACCTATTTTAATTAATCTGCTTACATATGATCTACCGAAACTGTTGCCTAAAAATGTAGTGTTAGTTCAATATGCAGACACATATGTTTGTGGATGAATGTTACTTTGAAAAATAAAACGTTTATAAGAAATATTAATTATATAAAGAAATTATATCAATTTCATTTAGATAAACTTAGTCAATATATGGTACATAATGGGTTGACATTATCTGTAGAAAAAAAACTAATATAGTTGTATTTAATAATAGAAGTAATCCTGAAAAATGTCATCTTTCAAAATTGCAAGTAATATTTTACAGTATAAACAAAATGTAATATTTTGGGGAGTATTTTTTAAATCAAAATTAAGTTGGAAAAAGCACCTAGAATATATGTTTACTAAAGCAAGAAAAAGTTTAAATTTCTTAAAAATTATAAGAAGGCAAACATGGGGAACAGATACTGTTATTCTTTTAAATCTTTCCACATCATTGCTTCGTTCAAAGTTTACATATGCACAAGAAATAGTTTTAATGCTCCCATGCTCAGTAAATTATGAAGTGTTGATAGCAAAGCATATAAGACTGCATTAGGTGTCCCAGTCCACATAACCATATCAAAAACATGTCTGGAACTAGGCATTCTTCCATTGAATGATTACAGACAGCTTGCATCCAAAAAAAAGTGTTAAAAGTATCAACAATAGATAGTTTTAGTAGCTCTGAGAAAAAATTTTAATCCGATGATCATTTTTAAAACGAGTTAAAAATGTAAAATCTTGTAATACTATAGCTACATATACATCAAAATTATTTCATAATTCAGGAGTATCTTCAAATATGATAGCTGTACAGCCATTATACACTATGATAGCTATAGAGCCATTATACATTATTATAGCTATACAGCCATTATATACTCTCATACCAATTTGGGAATTGAATAAATCAGATGTGGATATTTCTTATACGTTGCTAAGGAATTTAGTTCGTTCACATACAAATTAATCATTTAAAGATTTTTACTGATAGTTCCTCAGTAAATAATAATTCAGGATCAGGATTCGTGATCCCTGCTTTAAATATAAAAAGTTTAATTATTTAGGAAAATACTATTCAATATTTACAGCTGATCTAACTGCTATATTAATGGCTTTAAATTATTTAATATTTTCCCAAAAAAACATTCTTTCAAATACTGTTTTGTGTGGACTCAAAATCAGTATTATATGCATCACAAACATTGATTATGAAAGTACGAGGAGAACTTGAATGTAATACTGTACATCTAATTAATGAACTAGTACTTAAAGGAACTAGAGTAAGCTTGTGTTGGCCCATCTCATTGTGGTTTATTATTAATGAACTAGTGCTTAGAGGAACTAGAGTAAGCTTGTGTTGGATACCATCTCATTGTGGTTTATTATTAATGAACTAGTGCTTAGAGGAACTAGAGTAAGCTTGTGTTGGATACCATCTCATTGTGGTTTATTATTAATGAACTAGTGCTTAGAGGAACTAGAGTAAGCTTGTGTTGGATACCATCTCATTGTGGTTTATTATTAATGAACTAATAATGATAATAATAATAATAATAATAATAATAATAATAATAATAATAATAATAATAATAATAATAATAATACAGGATGCTATATACGCGCCTGTCCCCAAATCAATCAGGCTCAAAGCGCGGCGATCTATACCAACATACACGCTCACTTGTCTCATCCACCCTCACACACACCAAATACACATCCATCACTCAAACAAGTGGGGTAAAGGCAGGGAGATCGCTATTAGAAGACGGAAATAAAATCGAATTTTTATTTTTGAAATTTTTATATTGACTGCGTCCTGTACCATTATTGAAGGGAGGGAGGAAACCGGAGTGCCCGGAGAAAACCCTCGGTGACCTCAATAGTCTCGTACCTAAGTCACATATGTTCGCCCCTTGCGGGAATCGAACTCGCGACCTTCGGCATAGGAAACCGGCAACTTATCCACTGCGCCACGAGGCCACCTAGTACTTAGAGGAACTAGAGTAAGCTTGTGTTGGATACCATCTCATTGTGGTTTATTATATAATGAATGGACAAGTAGAGCTGCTAAATGGGAGCAAAATATCAAGAGTCGTCTGTGATCAAAATTAAGATATTATTATCAATACAAGAATGTTATGGAATGGTGGAGTCTACTATATGGGAAAAATATAGAAATCAATTAGACTTCAAATGGTGCAAGAAATTTAATGAGGCAATATGCAACTACAATTATACCACAAGTAATTAAAATGTTTGAAGTCTAATTTTTCCCAATGAAATTAAATACTTTAAAAACTAAATTGTCATCCAAGGCAAAGTGTGTATGCTGTGACAAAATTAATCTGCATCATCTATTGTTTGTCTGTAAAATAATAAGACCTATGTTTCCTCTAAATGTAAAAGAAAAAACAAACATATGAAGACATTTTTGAAGAATATTCGATTGTTGTTGCTGTGTCAAAATGCCTGTTTACATCACCGATAGCCACTGTATTATGAAAACTAGCAAATGTGTCAAAACGTATTGTGAATGCAAGTTAGGAATGGTATATATATATATTTCTTTAATATATTTATTGGTTATTATTATTAGATCCTTTTAGTTAGACGTTGTTCGGTGTTATGTCACGGGGGTAGGGGAGGGAGGAAGGGATTTTTTAAATACTTATTTTTTATATTTAATAAGTTTAATTTCAATTGTTTCTTAACTTTATTTATTATTTTTTGTGGGTTGGGGATGGGTTAGGATGGGAGTTGGGGTGGAAATGTCTAATGTCACTATTGAAATGTCTAATATCACTATTGAAATGTCTAATATCATCTAATATCACTATTGAAATGTCTAATATCACTATTGAAATGTCTAATATCAGTATTGAAATGTCTAATATCACTATTGAAATGTCTAATATCACTATTGAAGACAATACAATTTTGAAGAATCATATCTTTAGTAACATTATATAACATTAGTTAACACTATCTTATTCCAATTTTATTAACATTATATAACATTAGTTAACACTATCTTATCCCTATTTTATTAACATTATATAACATTAGTTAACACTATATTATTCCTATTTATTAACAATATATAACGTTAAATGACACTATCTTATTCCTATTTTATTAGCATTATATAACATTAGTTAACACTATATTATTGCTATTTTATTAACATTATATAACAATAGTTAACACTATCTTATTCCTATTTTATTAACATTATATAACATTAGTTAACACTATATTATTCCTATTTTATTAATGATAGAGACTTGCTAACATTATCTTAATTCTATTTCATTAATGATACACATAGTAAGAAACTTGCTAAACTACCTTATTCCTATTTTAATAGTGATAGTTATAGATGTGCTAACATTATCTTATTCTCATTTTTTTATAATAATGATAGAGGTTTGCTAACATTGTTTAATTCCTTTTTTATAATAATGATAGAGGTTTGCTAACATTGTTTTATTCCTTTTTTATAATAATGATAGAGGTTTGCTAACATTATCTTACCCCTATTTCATTACCGATAATTAGAGATGTGCTAACATCATCTTATTCCTATTTGATTAATGATAGTTAGACTAAAATTAATTTGATGGTCTTTTGGGAGGCCCCGTGACTACTGACAACAATGGATACTCCATTGTCCGGAAGGAAGGACGGAAATGACTGACGCCGGTTTTCACACCTGGCTCTCGCGACAATCTCACAAACGCGAGACTACTCGAGAACGGCCTTTGACATGAAAAAGTGTAGAAAACAGCTATTGTTAGACCCAACGAGGCAACGGATATCAGAATTGTATCACGTCCAACTGTCACATGGTTACTGGAAAAACAATATAGGAATGCATCCTGACTAAAGTGTATTATGATCGGAGAATATCTACTGGGCGTTCTGTGCAAAATATCTTAGCGTGCTAGAAGACGATGACGACGGTGATGATGCTGATGATGCTGATGATGATGATGATGATAAGACATGAGCGTTTTGATCTTTACATTGCATGTGTGCACGTAAGGTAAATCTGGGTCGATATTGTTGCCCTATAGGGAGTGTGAAAGTGAACAGTGCGGTCTACAGTATGCCTGTTTTTAAGTACAAAGTGAACAGTGCGGTCTACAGTATGCCTGTTTTTAAGTACAAAGTGAACAGTGCGGTATACAGTATGCCTGTTTTTAAGTACAAAGTGAACAGTGCGGTATACAGTATGCCTGTTTTTAAGTACAAAGTGAACAGTGCGGTATACAGTATGCCTGTTTTTAAGTACAAAGTGAACAGTGCGGTCTACAGTATGCCTGTTTTTAAGTAGAAAGTGAACAGTGCGGTATTGTAAGCCCCTTTCACCCCCCACCCCATGGCGCACCCACAAAGAGAGAGAGAGAGAGAGCACACCACAGCAGGGTTCTGTCAGGAATGGCTTCATAAGGGCTCACCAGAGGTTGCTGGGTTTAATAAAAAATATCAGTTCTGACACCATCTCCGACAAACCGATCTTTCCACAGGTATAGGCTCGCCGAGGCATCCAAAATCCACCACCCAAAAGAAACAACACCTCCCGCCCACAGCGGAGAGAATGCATTTCCAAAATATTACTAGGATGGATGCATTCCCACAACCACAACCTGAGGAAACAAAGGTCTGTCAGAGAAAAATTTATTTACTTTCATTATTTAAAGTTATGTGTAAAATATTATAAATTTTATTTAAAACTTTGTTTGTATAAATTATAAAATTTATTTGAGATGCATGAAATGAAAATGCACAGTGACTGGTTAACTTCAAGTAGAGATAGAATCAGAATTCTTGTCTTAGACTAAACAATTAGAGTATTTAGAAAGAAAAAGAACTACTAACTAAACACAAATTTTATTTAAACGACACTTCACAAAACATTTAATACAAACGAGACCACACACAAAATGATGGGGAAATGGAAAAATAATGTATTTTCTCCTTTGGGGTTTGGTTTCTGGGTTTTACTCACACTCACAGTCATGAAAAATTTTAACAGTTAGTTAGTTAAAATAGATTAACGTCCCCGGACACATAAGCGTATAGGGGACGGGTGACTTTCTTGTAAAAATATAGCTATTGATACATACAAGATATTTACTTCAAGGAAATTTCATAATATAAAATTTAGTATTATTTAAATTCTGTTAAATATTTCCTTCTATAATTATGACAAAATAATAATTGATTACAAATTTCAGGTTGTTACATATTTTCTAGCATTCTAAAAAGTATTATTTAGGTTAAATACATAAAGAAAAGGAAATTCCAGGTATTTCGTTGGAAACCAAAAATGTTGAAACTACGTAGATTCAAAACATAAATACCAGCCTACCACAGAGAATCAGAACTAGTAAAATAAAATATTGTAAAGTCACAGAACACAGAAATTCTAGTATTCAAATCCATTCGCAACTTTCGAGAATAACCGTCAGAATTTGGAAATTTCATATTTTCGCAATAAAATATTTACCGGTTTAGGAGAATTTAGTTAGAAATTTTGTTCTTTACGTGGACTTAGTGTGCTATTGTAATTCTAAAATTCCAGGAAGGCCCGAAAACAGCGTTGATAAGAAGGGAGAAAAAAAACTAAGTCCACGGACGCGCAAACCTAACGAAATTTACTTTCAAATTCAAGATGTCATCTTCTTCGATCTAAATCAGCGTAAGAGCGTTGTCGTTGTTTGTAGATTATAGTCACACGACACTTTCGCATATAGGTGACTACTGGACCGATTTATACTGACACCAGCGGGCCAGTTGTTGGTAAAGGGGAAAATAATATGATCACACGTTGACCAATCCAGGATTCGAACCAGCGACCTTTCGGTTACTAGCAAGACGCTCTTACCAACTGAGCTACCCGGCCCCACGGCAGCGTTGTCGGCCATTTCGCTCTGTTTTATAAGCAAAACAAGGCGTAAAACAGCCAATCAGCATCCATGTTTCACAACACGTGATCTATACTAAGAAATCAGATAGTGGTTTTAACATTCATGTATCAATGACAGAGTAAATCACACTAGTGTATACGGATTTTAACCAAATGTACTGTTTTTTTTTGTTGAAAATAACAGGGTCTACCATTATCATAGGTAAGAAGTTTATTTGTCATACTTTATTAGGAACCATTGAGGAGTAGAATCTGATAATTCTTAAAGAAAATACACAGGCTCAAACATCTTGCACCGGCTTCGCACCAACGTGGCGGCACATTTTTGAGGTATGGCTAATCGACCTATTCCCACCCGGTGCGAACATATTTATAATCGGTGCAGAAAAACGAGAGTCAGTGTTTTAGCAACCTAAAACACTTAGGATTAGAGCTCCAAGTGACTCGGATAGCTGCACCGGGATTAACACAATTTCCACCGACTTCTCCGGGCAGTAAACGAAAAGGCTCTGTGTAATTCTCCCATTCAACTTTTTCTTCTATGTTTATACACGGTGCAAACATATTTCTAATCGGTGTAGAAAAACGAGAGTCTGTGTTTTAGCAACCCTAAACACTTAGGATTAGTGCTCCAAGTGACTCGGATAGCTGCACCGGGTTAGCACCATTTCTCATTGACTTCTTCAAACTATAAATGTAAGGGCCTATGCAATTCTTCCATTGAACTGGTTTTTTTCTCTTTATAATTGGAACCCCCAATCTAAAACTTCTCCTCCACACTACATTTCATTTACAATTCTATTTGCTATAAAAGACCAACAAAAATACAGACAGCGGAAAGGCTAGAATTAATTCTTTATAAGAAAACTAAGCATACTGTCTAGATCTAGAATCCCGCTAAAATTCTCAATCAGGTTACCTTGACAACATATGGCAACCGGAAATTCTTTTCCACAGTCTACCGATCAATCACATTTTCCTTCACAAAACGATCCTAGCAACTCTGAAAAAATCTATTATCCACTCAAATTTCACCACACAACACATCCAAGAATTCGTTAAAAATAGTTCTCAATTGGTATGCCATTTTCACTGCATACACAAAATTTAGTTTCGATATCTAGATCTAGCACCAAAACTATCCCTAGATAAAATAAGAATAGTTTTCCTCACACACATCCACAGAAATCAATATCAGATACAATTCGACGATCAAATTCTACACCACTAGAAAAACAACAGTTCACAATAATACAATGTCACTAGTACCTGCATGCTTCCCTTGTCGTCTGCTTCAAAAGACACAAATTCCTATAGGCCAAGGTACATGTATAACCAAAACAACCATAGGCACATGCAACCTAGTTATTAATTAATAGTCAAGTTATCAATTTACAACCAAAATGTTTTCTAGCCATCCAAAGAGGCTTACAAATTTACTAATTTATTATTTTACAAATTAAATATTTTATAAGCCAACCGGAGGGGCTTACATCATACAGTATGCCTGTTTTTAAGTACAAAGTGAACAGTGCGGTCTACAGTATGCCTGTTTTTAAGTACAAAGTGAACAGTGCGGTATACAGTATGCCTGTTTTTAAGTACAAAGTGAACAGTGCGCTATACAGTATGCCTGTTTTTAAGTACAAAGTGAACAGTGCGGTATACAGTATGCCTGTTTTTAAGTAGAAAGTGAACAGTGCGGTATACAGTATGCCTGTGTTTAAGTAGAAAGTGAACAGTGCGGTCTACAGTATGCCTGTTTTTAAGTACAAAGAGGAGGATCTGTGCAATAAACCCCATTTTACAGCATGGTTATCTCAGTTTAGTCCTTGGCTTTGGGGGATTGTATGGGAATGGAACAATGACAAAATAATAGTACAGCTATAGGACAGGTAGGCCTACTTCAAGCAGGACATTGTTTCACCTGCCTGCAGGTAAAATAAACCAAGTTCACGAGAGTATAAACTTCTCTGTGTTTTAACAATGCACATGACCATCCGCACCTGCCAACATGACCGCCAGCACCTGCCGCACCTGTCAACATGACAACCCGCACCTGTCAACATGACCACCCGCACCTGCCAACATGACCACCCGCACCTGTCAACATGACCACCCGCACCTGTCAGCATGACCACCCGCACCTACCAACATGATCACCAGCACCTGCCGCGCCCTATCAACATGACCACCCGCAACTTATTTCACGGCAGCCGGGGCCGTTAGCGTTTTGGCTTTTGTCACGCAATCCAGTTCCAAGAAATACATCAAAAATAGCAATTTAATAACGCATCCAAAATTTCTTTATTTGGAGTTGGGAAGTGGACGGGGGTTTGAAAGGATCCCTATCCTACCATATCCCATCCTATTCTATCCTATCCTATCCTATCCAATTCTATCCCGTAACTCGGAGGTCGTAGGGTCACCAAAGATGATCGTTTAACCAGCGTACTCTATCTGTCCATGTCCTCAGCAACCCTGATTGTTTCGCTCAGTGTCAAACCAGTCCATTCTCGAATGTTGTCCTCCCATCTCTTTTTCGGTCTCTCTCTTCTCCTTGCACTGCAGGATGGACATTGCAAGACTTGATGATCTGGTGACGTGGCCATACCATCGGAGTTTCCGTTTTTTCACCACTGTGAGCAGGTCATCGTGTTGTCCAATGGCTCGTGTGATGGTCTGTCGGACTTCGCCGTTGGTGATGTGCTGGGTATAGGAATTGCCCAGAAGTCTTCTCTAACACCTCATCTCCATGCTTTGTATTCTTCGTTGTAGATCTGCTGTGAGGGTCCATGTTTCGCTAGCTTATAGGAAGATGGAGATGACAAGGGAGCGCAGCAGTCTTACCTTGGAATGTAGACTGATGGCCCTGTCTTTCCAAATTGGCCTCAACCTCGCCAGGGCAGCAGTTGTTTGTGCGATCCTGGAGAGGACTTACTGTCTAATACAATGGCTCCTAAATATTTGAATCTATGCACTGTGTTGAGGGATTGGCCTTGGACTTTGATGTCCGTTTTGATGTCGTTGGTGATCATTTTGGTCTTCTCTGCACTTATTTCCATTCAATAGGCTCTGGAGGTGGTGTCAAGCCTCTGTATCAGCTGTTCAAGTTCTTGTTCCTCTCCAGCCAATCCATCAATGGCACCCGCAAAACGAAGTTTGGAGATTGCTCTTCCCTCTATGCTGACTGTGCCTTCGTGGTCTTCAAGGATGGTAAGAATTAATAGGAAACCGTTCCATGCTCTCTCTCTCTCTCTCTCTCTCTCTCTCTCTCTCTCTCTCTCTCTCTCTCTCTCTCTCTCTCTCTCTCTCTCTCTCTCTCTCTTCCAATATACCCCTCGCTCGAGTAGAAATATAGTGCATGCAACCTCTGCAGAGATGATATCGATTATTTTGGGTTTTTCCACATTTTTTGCTAAATCCGATAGAAAGTAACTGTCTCACCTAAGGCAAGTTGCTCTTTTTCTTCCTTCTTCCGCCTTCTATTTCTTCTTCGTCTCGTCCGTTTTTTCTTCCTTTGATTTTTCATATTTATTACATTTCTTCTTCTTCTTCTTCTTCTTCTTCTTCTTCTTCTTCTTCTTCTTCTTCTTCTTCTTCTTCTTCTTCTTCTTCTTTTTCTTCTTCTTCTTCTTCTGCCTTCAATTTCTTCTTCTTCGCATTCTATTTCTTCTTTGAATTTTCATATTCATTACATTTCTTCTTCTTCTCCTTTCTTTCTTTCTTTAGTTCTTTCCTGTTCTTCTATTCATCCAAAAGACACATGAAGTGAACAACCTTCTTAACAAGTCATGTTGCCAGCTGAGGCCCCTTCGCGGACTTTGCCTCGTCATTAATGACGTAGTTAGCTATTATTGAAGCACATCCTGTTAACGCCTTCCTAGCTAAGTGCCAAACAACATAAAATGTTGCCAGGTCGTTGATAGAGTCATGGTTGTCCACAAATAGTCTTTGCAGTTCATTTTAAACTTTAACCGCCATCGCTTTGGACCCATTCAACGTAGCATATAATTGATGACAATGTATAATGTACAGTAGTTGTACATCGTCTACAAAATTGATACGGAGGACACATTAGCTGAGCACCACAGATTTCCCCCTCCTTCCCCCCGCCTATCTCTCTCTCTCCCTCCTCTGTGCATAAATGGTGTACAATGGAATATATATATATGTGTGTGTGTGTGTGTGTGTGTGTGTGTTTGTGTGTATGTGTGTATGCTAATGAGTGCGAATGTACGTATGAGATGAGTTTTGTTGTGATGTTGGCTTTCAATTTTCAGGTGTCTGTAGAGTGCCTTCACATGTGACATGTGATGTGATAGAGAAAATTAATCTGTGCATTGTATGTGGGAGTTGGAGAGAGGGGTACATTCTGTAGTAATAGCATTATCAAATCTCTAAATCAGTGCTTTATGCTTTAAAAAATTGGAATTGTAGAAAGAGAACAGATATAATGTTTGAAGTAAGATATCTTATTCATAGTATTAGAATTAGAGGTATTGGAATTACATTTTGTTGGGTCCCATCACATTTAGAGATTTATGGTAATGAAATTTCAGATAAATTGGCCAAACAAGGTGCAATGAAAAGTGAGCATACAGTCTTTAATTCTAATGTGAAATTAGCTCAATTTGAATATTATTCGTTATTAGAACAACACTTTACTAATATAATACCTAAAGTAAATATTGTTAGTTGTTCCAGAACTATTGCTAGATTAGTATATAAGCTACGTTTGAATTCATGGTGTACAAAATATTTGAAAAATGTTACTTGTATATGTGCTGGAACTATTTCCTTACAACATATATTATTTGATTGTACTGTTTTAACAGCACTGTACAAAGAAAATGGAATTATTTTATTTGAACAAGATGATATTAGAGTCATCTTATATAGTTCGATGTTACAGGACATCGCACGTATCATTGTCGGAACAGATTTATTTAAGATACTATAATTAACAATTTCTATTTGTTTGTTTGTTTGTTTGTTTGTTATGGTTGTCTAAAATCACATTGTTGTGAAAAGACGTTAAATTAAAATATTGAATTGAATTGAATAGCATTATCATTCGGAGTCATTGTGTGCGGTAATGTAAATGTTATTATGCATGTCCGTGTGAGTCGCCCATTTGTATGTCATCACGTGTTGCGTCTGTTTTTACTTTTGTTCTTGAATATAATTGATGAATTGTCCATGTCGGTATTTCGTTTACGTAGTTGAGAATTCCAAACGACTCGTTGATGCAATTTTATATGTTGAAATGGACCAATGGCCTTTTTTCAATAAAACATCAGAATCTCTCTCTCTCTCTCTCTCTCTCTCTCTCTCTCTCTCTCTCTCTCTCTCTCTCTCTCTCTCTCTCTCTCTCTCTCTCTCTCTCTCTCTCTCTCTCAACCCGCTAGGAAAAATCCGCTGCCAGTGGGCCCAAAGCAGTTTGCGTGCTGTCTGCACCGTGCGATTATAGGTGCAGGCGGACATCATCAACAACTGCAGACAGAACGATTAGAGGCTGAATGTGTGCGATCTGGCACATCTCACCCTCAGCTGCACCACAACACACAATGCACAGAAGAAGTGAACTGTGGAGGTGAGGTTGGACGGGAAAATGAAGAACGGAAGCAATCAGGGTGTGATCTGGCAATTTAACATCGCCATCTTTTTTTTTAAAATACAACTAATGATGACAATGACGAAGGAAAATGGAGAAGAGAAAGGAGAAATAAGATGCAAAAACGTGCGATATGCTCCTCCCACTGTTTTGACTTCTTCCTCCGCTTTAGTCTCTTCTAGCTCCTCCTCCTCTTTCTTCTTCTTTTTTTTTCCTTTTTCTTCTTCTTCTTCTTCTTCTTCTTCTTCTTCTTCTTCTTCTTCTTCTTCTTCTTCTTCTTCTTCTTCTTCTTCTTCCTCCTCATCTTCCTCCTCAAGTTCTTATTGTTACAATTAACTAGCACAGAGAAGAAACAAAGGGATAAACAGAACCAAACAGGAAAGAAGAGCAAAATGTGCGATCGAATTCACTAATGTTATGAAGACGAAGTTGAAAAAAAAGAGAGGAAGAAGAAGAAGGACTTGTTCTGTCTTTTTTCAAACTTCTGATGTCACTGGGTGTTTTAACCACAACACAGAAAGGGGTGGGTGATGGAGTGTTGCAGAAGAGGGTGGGTGATGGAGTGTTGCAGAAGGGGGTGGGTGATGGAGTGTTGCAGAAGGGGGTGGGTGATGGAGTGTTGCAGAATGGGGTGGGTGGGAAGGAGAAAACAAATTAACGTGATTTTGTGTTTCTGCTGGTCACACAAACGATGGAGAGCAAATTAAAAATGATTAGCCATCATTTGTGAACCTTGGAACGCCCTTTTAAAACATCCACACATGGTTACTTACGCAACAATGTTACACAGACACAATTACAGTTACACCAAGAAACAATTACAGTTACACCAAAAAAGAGTTACAGTTACACCAAGAAACAATTACAGTTACACCAAGAAACAGTTACAGTTACACCAAGAAACAATTACAGTTACACCAAGAAACAGTTACAGTTAACCAGGAAACAATTACACCAAGAAACAATTACAGTTACACCAAGAAAGAGTTACAGTTACACCAAGAAACAATTACAGTTACACCAATAAACAGTTACAGGTACACCAAGAAACCATTACAGTTACACCAAGAAAGAGTTACAGGTACACCAAGAAACAATTACAGTCAGACCAAGAAACAGTTACGGTTACACCAAGAAACAGTTACAGTTACACCAAGAAACAGTTACAGTTACAAAAAGAAACAATTACAGTCACACCAAGAAACAATTACAGTTACACCAAGAAACAATTACAGGTACACCAAGAAACAGTTACAGTTACACCAAGAAACAGTTACAGTCACACCAAGAAACAATTACAGTTACACCAAGAAACAGTTAAGGTACACCAAGAAACAAGAAAAAGCAACCAGCCCTCCACCCATCCACACACACAGACAAGTACACACACAAGTACACACAAACACACACACACACAGACATACCCCGACACACACACACACACACTCATACTCACCCACCCACATAAATAAACACGCACACATTCATACCCACACAAGTACAGACATACTAACACATTCTCAACATCCCTCACCTTCTCTCTCTCTCTCTCTCTCTCTCTCTCTGTCTGTCTGTCTCCACCAACATTGACATATTTTGCATTTGATGCTGTCTGCGAGTCATTTTTCTCTTCTCACATTCCCGACCCCGTTTTTTTTAAATTATTTTTTTCTTCAATTCTTTATGGTACATTATTATTATTTTATTTTATTTTAGTTCTTTACTGTACCTGTGTTTTACAAACGTATTTTAGTTTTTGGGAACCAGTTGAAAATAATGGGTCCATATTTCTCGTTCAGTTCTATTCTTGCATTAGCGGTTGGGTCGGTCTCTCTGTCTCTTTCTCTCAACATTACCCGAGCACAGATTTGTACGCATTCAGTCGGGCGTCCTTGTTTTTACCGACCGCAGGCAGACATGCATCAAAATGGCGACCGGTACCGTTTAGCGGTCAAGCGATGGACAATTTGGTTGCAGAATTTGACAAGAACATGTCAGCTTCCTATATCTGTTAGGTAAGAAGAAAGACAGAAAGAAAGACAGTCAAACACACAGAAATATAGTACAATGCGACATCATTGCTGGAAATAATACTATTCTATGTGTAGCCAAAGTTGTCAACTAAAGGGTGCGGTGGCTGCTCAGTTTGGCCACAAAAATGCCAACGTCGATCTTTCTTTTTTGTATGATCTAAACTGATAGTAATGCCGCAGAAAAAGGCGGAAGAAAAATCCTTGTCAATGGGAATAATCAAATGTCTTAAAGTTCATGTTGTGATGCCATATGAGCAAAGACAATTATCGTTTCACATAGCTTTTACATTGTTATTCCTAACTACATTCCCAGTACGACGTCATTCCTTGCGTAAATGTTGGCAAAGATAATGAACAAAAAAAAAATCTTAGAGAGGGATCGGGCGGCTGCGGAGTTTAACAGAAATCTGTCAACGTGTCCACGCGCCTTCAAGCATGAAGATGGAATCAGACGGCTGGACAATGCATCAATGACATCACTAGGCTTATCCTGACTGCTATAAAATTGGCTTCGCATCATTCGGTTATAAATAAAGTAGTAATCATTGGCGCCCCGCAGTCTCTAAAACTTTGAATCAGTTAGACCCCACTCGGCATGTCCTGTCTACGCAAGAAAATCACGTTGCAACATTCAGTTGTGCAGAGCCCACTAATAGCAGCAAGAATCCTTCTCCCGTCTGTTCCTCGTTTAAAAAATCCTCTCCAAACTAAAACAATAATTTCTTTTGGGGCAGAATGTCGGCCGGGGGAACTGGGGGAGATGGGAGGAAGTTAACATTCTCGGTCTTGAAACCAATAGTTCCCTTCCCGAGACGCAGGGCGGACTCCGACGTGACACATAACGACTCAGACCTCTTAGGAGTCATTTAGTCTAGCGCAATATAAGCTCTTTCAGAGTTTCACCTGTTCAGCCTCCAACCTTCCACTCACCACAGTTTGATGGTAGGGTTAGGGACAGTGTCTGTTTTTTTTTACCTATAGTGGATTACTTCATTCTGGAGAATAGCACTGTTCTTCAACTATTCCCTGTACAAGCTAAAGCCTCCTATCCTGTCCCGTAACCCGGAGGTCGTAGGGGCACCACAGATGATCGTTTAACCAGCATACTCCATCTTTCTCTGTCCTCAGCAGCCCTGATGGCTTCGCTCAAACCGGTCCATTCTCGAATGTTGTCTTCCCACCTCTTTTTCGGTCTCCCTCTTCTTCTACCTCCTTGCACTGTGCCTTACAGAATAGTCTTTGCAAGGCCTGATGATCTGGTGACGTGGCCATACCATCGGAGTTTCCGTTTCTTCACCACTGTGAGCAGGTCATCGTGTTGTAAAATGGCTTGTGTGATGGTCTGTCGGACTTCGTCGTTGGTGATGTGTTGGCTATAGGAAATGCCCAGAAGTCTTCTGTAGCACCTCATCTCCATGCTTTGTATTCTTCGTTGGAGATCTGCTGTGATGGTCCATGCTTCGCAAGCATATAGGAAGATGGAGATGACAAGGGAGCGCAGCAGTCTTACTTTGGAATGTAGACTGATGGTCCTGTCTTTCCAAATGGGCTTCAACCTTGTCAAGGCAGCAGTTGTTTGTGCGATCCTGGAGAGGACTTCCTGTCGGGACCCATTGTCTGATACAATGGCTCCTAAATATTTGAAGCTATGCACTGTGTTGAGGGATTGGATTGGACTTTGATGTCCGTGTTGATGCCATAGCTGTTGTTGGTAATCATTTTGGTCTTCTCTGCACTTATTTCCATTCCATAAGCTCTGGAGGTGGTGTCAAGCCTCTGTACCAGCTGTTCAAGTTCTTGTTCCTCTCCAGCCAATCTATCAATGTCATCCGCAAAACGAAGATTGGAGATTGCTCTACCCCCTATGCTGACTGTGCCTTCATGATCTACAAGAGCATCTGACATGATGCGCTCTAGGAAGATGTTGAAGAGTGTTGGAGAGAGTAGGCATCCTTGACGAACACAGATTGTTGTTCTGAACCAGTTCCCGATGGCGCTGTTGTGGAGGACTGCACTGGTAGCCTTGCCATACAGGCTTTTGATGACTTCAATAATTTTAGGGCTGATGTTGTACACTTTCATTGTTGTCCATAGAGCTGCATGCCAGACTCGGTCAAACGCCTTCTTGAAGTTTATGAACACATGGTATAGATGTTGTTGGTGCTGTAGGTATTTCTCACAGATTATTCTGAGGTTGAAAATCTGTTCAGTGGTACTTCGCCCTGCCCTGAATCCTGCTTGTTCTTCAGCTATGATTTGTTCAGCTTGGGGTTTCAACCTGTTGAGTATTATTTTCAGGAGGACCTTGCTGGGATGGCTGATGAGGCTGATGGTGCGGTAATTTTCACACTCCTGAAGGTTACCGTTTTTGGGAAGAGTGATGACAATCGACTGGGTCCATGGTATAGGCCACTCCCCACTCTGCCAGATCTTGCTACAGATAATGGTGAGGGCATCAATCGTCGCTTCTCCTCCTGCTTGTTGCAGTTCCGCGGGTATGTTGTCCACTCCCGCTGACTTCACTTTCTTTAGCGATTGCACTGCTGCCTCAACTTCTTCCCGGAGAATTGGGAGGATTTCTTTAAGCCTCAAGAAATAATAATAATAATAATAATAATAATAATAATAATAATAATAATAATAATAATAATAATAATAATAATAATAATAATAATAATAATAATAAGAAGAAGAAGAAGAATAATTTTTTTTCTTATTCTTATTCTTCTTCTTATTATTATTTATTAATATGGACGCTACATATGCGCTTTACGGTTGACCAATCAGCTCAAAGCGCGGCAGTCTGTGCCATCTTACAGGCTCACATGTTACAGACTTTCACAACAAAAAAACCAGTCATCATTCAAACATGTGGTGTAAAGGCAAGTTACGGTTAGAAGACAGAAAGAAAATCTAATGTTCTTGTTAAAGTGTCATATAGACTACATCCAATATCATATAGACTACATCCAATATCATATAGACTACATCCAATATCATCCAATGTCATATAGACTACATCCAATATCATATAGACTACATCCAATGTCATATAGACTACATCCAATGTCATATAGACTACATCCAATATCATTACTGAAGGGAGGGAAGGACCCAGAGTACACAGAGAAAACCGCCGGTGACCGGAATGGTCTCGTACCTAAGTTTGATAAGTTCGTCCCCTGCAGGAATCGGACTCGCCACCTTCGGCCAAGGAAACATT
Organism: Oncomelania hupensis; assembly: GCA_036898135.1. Classification (NCBI taxonomy): domain Eukaryota; kingdom Metazoa; phylum Mollusca; class Gastropoda; order Littorinimorpha; family Pomatiopsidae; genus Oncomelania; species Oncomelania hupensis. The sequence goes on from CM072515.1 coordinate 80,552,344, forward strand.
GGACTAACCACCTACTCACCCACCCCATAACTCACCCACCTCATAACCCACCCTTCCCCACTTCTGTCCCTAAAAAACGCACTCTTACAACAAACTATTTCACATGTCTTGCCCTCTTTAACCCCAATTCTCTAAAATAACTTCTCAGGTCACGATCAATAGTTCTTGACTCAATTTGGATAGGCCTTTAAAGCTCAGCCCAAAGTAATGCCTACAGCAGCAACAGAAGCCCAGATTATAATCACCCGTAATGTGATGATCTGTCTTTCAGACATTGGCCAAATCCATGATAAAGTCTACACTTGTGATTCTCTTTTCAAAAGGCATTTTAATCACAGTGCCTTTCTGTCTTCTAAAGAAGGTCAGCCATTCACAGCTAGCTGACTCCATCTTGCGTTTTCGCTGCTGTACCATCATTAGTTCTAAATAAGATAGAGTTTTCATTTATTAACTGAAGAAGAAGAAGAAGAAGAAGAAGAAGAAGAAGAAGAAGAAGAAGAAGAAGAAGAAGTCTTCAAGGAAAAGTTAGTAAAGATACCGCCGCTTAATACATTTGACCAATGTGCCAACTTGATGTATCCTGCGCACTGTCTCACGCCAGAAGAAGCCAATGCACAAAGGGTGATCGAGTACTTGCTTAAAAGAAAACCTTAGCCACAATCACAGCAATAACAACCACAACAACAACAGCAACAGCAGCAACAACAACCACAACAACACATTGTAACTAAAACAACAAGACATTACAAAGGACATAAAAGGTTAGGGGAGCAGGCTACCAGGCGTCCCTCAAGCAATTCAAGTGCAAGTTTAAGTGAGTGACGAGACAGAAGGAGGGAGATTCCGTTTCAAGCTTCAATAGTTACTGAAGGCTATAATTGCCTGAAGGGGCGTTCAGACAAAAGTAAAATACAAACCTCAAATCAAACAGAACTGAGCAATGGCATGGGAAACATGACAATACAAATAGAACTGAACAATAGCATGACAAATCTGACATCAAATAGAACTGAACAATAGCATGACAAATCTGACAATAAATAGACCTGAGCAATGGCATGACAGAACTTACATCAAATAGAACTCAACAATGGCATGACAGATCTGACATCAAATAGAACTCAACAATGGCATGACAGATCTTACATCAAATAGAACTCAACAATGGCATGAAAGATCTTACATCAAATAGAACTCAACAATGGCATGACAGATCTGACATCAAATAGAACTCAACAATGGCATGACAGATCTGACATCAAATAGAACTCAACAATGGCATGACAGATCTTACATCAAATAGAACTCAACAATGGCATGACAGATCTTACATCAAATAGAACTCAACAATAACATGATAAACATTTTTTTATTATTTATTTATTTAACAACTCAAGAGCTGCTCATGGCGCTGGTAGATACAGGATCTGGCCGCCCGATGCGCCCACCTGCAACCTTTGGGCGCATAGTGTGACGCCCAGATACTGAGCACAGTCCTGGACGACCGGGGATGGGGAGGAGGGACCTAGTGAGTAATGGGTGTATTTGTGTAGCCGGCACTCACCGATCTAGGACATGAGCGTCAAGATCTTTGATGTCCATACGATGGAATGCGTGCGTTTATACTCTTATCCAAAGGAGTAGAGGCCCAGTGTCTCAAGGTAATTTTTGTTATATTTTATTTTTATATTTATATATTTATTATTTACTGGAGGCCGTCAACGGGATTTGAACCACTGCCTATATAGGCTGAATGTTGTATCGCCTGACATTGGAGTACACTGCCTACACCACTGAGCCAACTGCGCTCCCGCAAAATAACATCAAACAGAACTAAACTCTGGCATAACAAACATGACATCAAACAGAACTGAACTCTGGCATAACAAACATGACATCAAATAGCACTGAACAATGGCATGACAAATGGCATGACAAACATAACATCAAACATAACAATGGCATGTCAAAAGGCATGACAAACATGACATCAAATAGAACTAAACAATGGCATGACAAATGACATGACAAACATGACATCAAATAAAACAACAATGGCATGACAAATGGCACGACAAACATGACATCAAATAGGTACTGAGCAATGGCATACAAGACATTGGAGTTCACATCATTGAGTGTAGCACATAGTATATAGACAAACATGACATCAAATAGGTATTGAGCAATGGCATACAAGACATTGGAGTTCACATCATTGAGTGTAGCACATAGTATATAGACAAACAGTAGCACAGGCTCTGCTCCACGCATCTCATCTAAAGCTAAACGAAGAGTAAACAGCAAGAAGTATGATTAATATGTAGCATATATGTAACACAACTGCTGTCACATCTTTAAGTGCACAGCATAGTTCATTGAGGCAAAAACGTAATACAAGTATAAACACTTTATTTACTGTTACTTTCTAAGGACTTAAAGTCTGATTTTGTTTAAGTGTTATTCCGGGTAGTATGGCCATAGAAGAATTAATTATTCCACATTGTTGCAGTCATATATCTGAGCGACTTACAGGAGTACATCATGGAAATACTGGGGTTAGGCTGTCGGAGGCTTTGAAGCACAATAATGATGATGATGATGATGGTGATGATGGTGATGATGATGATAATGATGATGATGATGATGATGATGATGATGATGATGATGATGATGAAGGTGATGATGATGATGATGATGATGATGATGATGATGATGGTGATGATGATGATGATGATGATGATGATGATGATGATGATGATGATGATGATGATGATGGGGACAAGCAGAAGGAGGAAGAGGAGGAGGAGCAGAAGGAGAAAGGAGCGTTAGGATGATAATAATTTATATAAAAAGTAGCAGTGGGAAAATGAAAGAAGAAGACTGGAGGCTCAAGAAGCTAGATGCCGATAAGGGACAAAATGCATCCAAAAGAAAGAAGGTGATAAAAACAAGAACAAAAACCAGTCTTAGAAACTGGACAGAAGAGTATCATCAAGAAGGCAAGTTGAGACGGGGAAAATACACAGAGGAAGAGGATGAAGAGGAGGAGGAGGCCGAGGAGAGTAATCCTATTTCTGCAGCGGGGAATGGACGAAATATAAATTGAAGGTCAGACCCGGAAATAATGAACAAATGTAACCATTTTAAATGTCTATTAAGAAATAAGAGGCACAAAAGAGGTGAAAACCTTCAAGGGATAGCATGCCATGCGAGTGCAGCAAAACGATTTGTCGCCCTTGAGAGAAAATGGTCGACGTTGTTGAAAAGTTTGGCGTGGCATGGAATGGAGGGTGATAGATGGGAGTCTTCCATTTTCTCTTGGACGTAAGCTGCTGAGGAGGCCGATGTGAGAATGGATCTTTAAACCTCTGCCTCCCTTTTCTGTGTGATGAAGAAGTCAAAGTGTAAAGCTGTGATAACCACTGACCTTTTCTCCCGCCCTTGTCCAGCCATTGGTGCTTGTCGTGATAGATCACTCTGTCACGTTCATTGCAATGACTCTTTAGCAGGAAAACAGGTATTGTTCAGTAATGTTACTGGATACATTGCTTTCCTTTTGTAAGGCTTTTGTTTTCTGTTGAAAGCGGAATGGATTTTAAAGAAGACTTTGGGCTCGTTAGATACAAAGGGATTGTTGTGACATGTTAACTTCTTAAGTAAAACGGAAAGCTTTTGCAGCGGTCGCTTTCTACGTTAAACGGGTTTCTTTCAATGTGGGTGTTTGACCCTTTTGTGCTGAATATATGAAATGGGCCTTGTGGAATGTGTCTTCGTACGTTTTAGGTGTCACCTTCACTGCCTTTACAGTGGGTACATCAGTGTGTGCTAACCACAGGAGAAACAACCACCCCACAACACCAGATAGAACAATAACAACACTTTTATTCATACAAGAACAAACTAATCTATATATTTATATAAATACCCCCCCCCATACCCCTCCTGTATACCCACAATCACAATTAGCTATAATGAAAACAAAACTAGTAAACAAACAATAATAAGAAATGATTGAGATAACAGTTTTGTTTAGAGTCTTTCTTGCTACAGCCTACATAAGATCCCAAGTGGCTGTAGACTAGTACATTATTTAACTAATTTATACAAAATATTAATTATACACAAAGGCTTAATAATATTGTAAATAGTAATAATACTAATTTGCCGTGGCTACAAATTATACAAAATACTTGAATACAGAAAATGACACTCCAACTAAGCATATATAATTTCTTGAAAAGATGATAAAGTGGTCATATTTTATTTTATCTTATCTATACATGTGGCTTTATACAACTGGCAGCTGACATTCTTTACAGTTCATTTTCTTGAGCAATTTTACGAGGTAATAACAACAGGACGATACACGCTTGAGGCAGGCGGCAAATGGTACAAAACCACGGCCCGTACAATCCCCACTTGTAAACACTGCTGGCACTACAGTACACCTCTTACAATCCCCACTTGTAAACACTGCTGGCACTACAGTACACCTCTTACAATCCCCACTTGTAAACACTGCTGGCACTACAGTACACCTCTTACAATCCCTACTTGTAAACACTGCTGACACTACAGTACACCTCTTACAATCCCCACTTGTAAACACTGCTGGCACTACAGTACACCTCTTACAATCCCCACTTGTAAACACTGCTGGCACTACAGTACACCTCTTACAATCCCCACTTGTAAACACTGCTGGCACTACAGTACACCTCTTACAATCCCCACTTGTAAACACTGCTGGCACTACAGTACACCTCTTACAATCCCCACTTGTAAACACTGCTGGCACTACAGTACACCTCTTACAATCCCTACTTGTAAACACTGCTGGCACTACAGTACACCTCTTACAATCCCCACTTGTAAACACTGCTGGCACTACAGTACACCTCTTACAATCCCCACTTGTAAACACTGCTGGCACTACAGTACACCTCTTACAATCCCCACTTGTAAACACTGCTGGCACTACAGTACACCTCTTACAATCCCCACTTGTAAACACTGCTGGCACTACAGTACACCTCTTACAATCCCCACTTGTAAACACTGCTGGCACTACAGTACTTCTCTTTCAAAATTTATCTCGCCGATTCCCCAATGTAGCTACGTACAGCAGTTTTATTTGCTGGCACTCTCAAATTTAGTGCGCATATTGCTCTCTGCAAAAACTTGCACGGCATGTGAAAATACACACTTGCCCTCATACCCATATAGCGGCAATGTTGACAAGTTTAGGGCGATGAAGCAAAACTAACAAAACAATGCAGTGTTGAAATCACATTTTTTACAAACTTAGCAATAAACTTTAATTTATTTTCTCTCTCTCTCCTTCCACCCTCCATAATAGGCTTAGAAACCCTATAAACACAGGTTTAGAAACCCTATAAACACAGGTTTAGAAACCCCTATAAACACAGGTTTAGAAACCCTATAAACACAGGTTTATTATTTATTTATTTATTACAGGCCTTTTTATATAGCGCTTACCTATTAATCTAGCTCTAAGCGCTTAACAATTTACTTTTAAAAAACTTTTTAAAAAATTATAACTGCGACTAAAATCAATCAGATAATGACATAAAAAGTAAGTTAAGACACATATATAATTAATTTGACTAACACAGTAGTACACACGCGTGCGCACATACACTCACACAGCACGCATTAGAACACCGAGTCATGACATCAGGTTAATTTTACTTTTAAAAGGTTAAGTTAAAAGGGCCATGAAGAATATACCAGACTAAAACTGTCAAACATAGTTGACAGACATAAAGTAGTATGTTGGCAATGTATAGGTCAAGACCTCTGTGATACGTATAGAGTACAATGGCCACATGCCATCAGCTGCCCCGATAGCGCCCGTTACAACCCAACCGTCATAACAAAGCTGGACTTGATAAACTGGGTACCCCAATGAACTTTGGCTGCGACAGGCTAGAGGGAGGAGGCAGGGTGGGGTATTCACCATCTCCATGTGCTAGCTGCGATTATGCCAAAGTGCAAAGCGGAAGTGTGGGAATGTGCAAAGCTGCTTAGTCCACTGCAGTACCTCTGTACGCCAACTGCAACACGCAATAGGTTGTTACCAATACTTTTTTTTATCACCCATACTCTTTTATCGCCAATACTTCACTCGTCACATGCATTGTAATCAGGTAATGAGGTCACTTTTTTTTTTAAATTGTCTCACTCTCAGGCACATGCCTGCTATGTTGAAACTTCTCAGATTGAACTGATGACGTCATGCTTAGCTGTTGTTGTCTGCACACTGACTCTCTCTCTCTCTCTCTCTCTCTCTCTCTCTCTCTTCTCTCTCTCTCTAGTCTCTCTCTCATTGTCTCTGTCTCTCTCTGAGTCATTTTGCGTGTTTGTATAGAATCCCGTGCAAGGGGTAGCGCGGTTAGGTTGTAATATGACAAAAGATTGCATAGCGTTGTGCAGTATCCCAATATTCCAATCCACCTTGTGTCACTGCCCCATGCTGTGTATCCACTGCAGTAGCCACTGTTATAGTATGTGTGTAGCCACTGCAGTAGCCCACTGACCTATGTTAGCAGCCTGACCTATAGTATCCAGAGTCTGTATAGTCAGACACTGACCATCCACTGCAGTAGCCACTGACCTATAGTATCCACTGCAGTAGCCACTGTATCCACTGCAGTAGCCACTGACCTACAATAGCAGTGTTAGAATCCACCTGCAGTAGTAGCCACTGACCAGTAGTATCCACTGCAGTAGCCACTGACCTATAGTATCCACTCACTGCAGTAGCCACTGACCTATAGTATCCGCTGCAGTAGCCACTGACCTATAGTATCCACTGCAGTAGCCACTGACCTATAGTTTTCACTGCAGTAGCCACTGACCTATAGTATCCACTGCAGTAGCCACTGACCTATAGTATCCAATGCAGTAGCTCTGTGTTGGAGCGCACACAATTTGATGTCATGCCAGTGTAAACCTGCGTGTACTTACTTTTAATTTCTTAAAGCGATCCACTACATTAGCAAAATCCACTAGTCAATAATTAAAGGAGATGGATACTCGCTCTTAGGGATACTGATTATACAACGCTAGACCTCCCGTGGAGGCGGAAATAAACACAGCGATAAAGATTGATTATAAGCTGCAGCTGCATAACAGCACCATTGGCGACACCACCACCACCACCCCTCCCCCCCTCCTCTTCCAACCCCCCATTGCCTAAGAGGATATTAAATCTCCAGTAGACGTCAGTACACAGTGAACTCACACTACATGGAGAGTCAAGCGGATCTCCCCCTTTCCCTCCCCTCTCCTTAACCCCCCTCCCTCCCTCCCTACCTTTCTTCATCCTACGCCTTCCCGTGGCTCGGGACAGGCCAACACTGCTTTGAACGTGATACTTGAAGTTTTAACGTGTTACCGGAAGTCTCCTGATACCAACACATATATGTTCCCCCAAATCGGTAGGTCTGCAGTAACATCCCTTGATGCGGCACCAACAACTTTCTATATTTTGTCACCCTAGTAACTTATACATTTTCTTGCACCGTAAGCACGTCTTTGATGCTTGGAGTTGTGCATAAAAGCGACCGTGGACTGTATAGGAATAAGAATGTAAAACCACACACACATTGTAACAAGAGGCTAGGTTTACCCAGCACTTTTAAGCTTTTGCCTTGTTTAGTCAGCTGTAACCTTAGTAGGTTAATGTTAGTCTGCAGCAGACGACAGAAGTTTGCTATGTGTTACACAGTTGTATACTGAGGCTCGCGCAGTATAGTGACCTCATCCAGCTTACGTATAGGCAGCAGTCGGTCAATCCGAACACAGAGAGCTTAGGTTTACCGGTTCTACCTGGTTCAGGCAGACAGCGATAGAGAGTCATTTGCTGATCAACTTGCCTAGAGTACACAGCTCAGCTCTGAGAAATTTCTCCACTGAAGACTAGGAACGCAGGAACTGTTGAAAACTCTATTCAACTAAGTTGGCCACGGCCTGACATTGTCAAGAAGATAAATGAACATACTTTTGTTTCATCGTGATGTATTGATATTATTGATGAATTATGTTTGTGAAATTTGCTATGCTTAGAATTGAATTGTTAGTCCAACGTTGCGTGACCACATGGCGAACACGACCAGGTTTGACGCCATGTTGTAGGCCCTACGGACCCACTGTTGTGTAACCTATATGTATGCTTGCAGACCAGTGGCTGTACCAGAGAATGTGTATAATATTAATTAGTTCTCTATGTGTATAGTTAGCCATGATATATATTTATATATGTATAGGAAATTAGAGTGGAGATTCCAGTGGACCACAGACTTAGCAGAATGTTCGTCGCTTATATATAGAGATGTGGAACTAATCACTGAGGGCTACTTTGGCCTTCAGTGAGACGCTTTGCACACACCTAGAATATATGGTGGTGCAGAATTTCGTCTCATATGTTACAGACGAGCAGGCATCGTATCGTGAGCCCAACCAAGCGAAAGACAAGAAAAAGTCTTCACTGAAAGTTGGCCTGCATCGGCTTCTCTAGCAAAGCGCGATGTCTAGCAACAAGGAGAAGAATCCACAACAACACAGCTCATCAAGGAATCAACCTCAACACAGCTCTTGTAACATTGAGTTAAGTGCATATTGACTCAGTGCACCAAACCTGTATCTAAGGACCACAGTAGCCCACTCTTCCAGAACTCTGACCCTTAGGGCAGAAAGCATCCAGTGCCCAATGATGATACAGTTGCTGCATAGAAATATCAAGAAGCGAACCATTCAAAGAAACATTTGAACTTTTAAGTTAGTATCGTTCTTAGCAGATCATGTATAGAGTAGAGGAAATAAATGTGTGATATTTACTGTTAACAAGTGGCTGGACTACCTATGTTTCATAGCAGTGTGAGAGCTAGTGTGACAGTGATCTTTTACCATTTTTCTATCTATCTCTTTACCCCAGCCTAAACACAGACCGAGCTAAACATATAAATGTATTAAGTAGAGTCACAGGGAGATTTACTAGCGATCCCCATCGACTTTATAGAGACGAGTGGGTAATAGCATTCCATTGTGCAGAGCCCAGCAACAATAGACCCACCGTCACACACATGCACACACTCAAACACACACACAAGCACACACAAACACACACACGCGCGCGCGCCAACACACAGGGGAAATACTTTTTGATGCGCAAGAAAGAAGAAAACATCAACGCGTCAGATATCAAGTATGCAAAATCCTTCACTGCAATAGAAAGTCCAAAAGTTTTCTTGTTATAGTTCTGTCATGAGAGAGAAAGAGAAAGAGAGAGAGAGAGACAGACAAACAGACAGACAGACGGGCAGACAGGCAGACAGAGAGAAACAGACAGAGGTTGGAGATTCTCAAGAGAGAGCTTAGTTAAGGACCTCCTGAAGGCCAGCTTATCATGGCAATGTCCATCTGCACTGTAGTGACCATCTGCGAGTTCGCTAAGCGTCTTCAGCAGTTCTTTGTGATGAAGGCGCACTATGGAAGGACGGTTAAGTTCATTTCATAGACAGGGTAGTGATAAGAGTACGCCCTGCTGTTTCAGACCAAAGTTCAATCACCGCTGATTAACCCAAGACATGTCTATTGAAAGGCTGTCAATGGCTGGTCGTTGAAACGTGTGATACAACCCTGCCATAAAGAAAGGGAGATCAGTCGGTGTCCCATTTCCTCAACATTGGTCGATTGACATCACAGTGGGACTTCACATACACACAAACCACAGCACACAGTTTCATCAAAGGTGTCAGCGTGTGAAATGGGAGCTAATGATTATCACTGCATGTTGAGTACCAAAGTTTAGTGCAAAGGGGATGAATTCTGGTGAAGAGTAAATAACTAGTACAGTGGGGAGAAACTCTAGTGGCGGGACTGAACTGTTGGACGGAAAAAGGGAACTAACTGTAGTAAAATAACAGGTTAAAAAACCGTAGGTGATGTACATTGCTGTTGTACACAGGTGGATAAGTGACCTAAGTGTTGAACACAGGTAGCTAGGGGACATAACTATTGTACACAGATAGATAAGGGGCATAATTGTTTCACACAGATGAAACATTTAGTACTAATAGTAATACAAAGATAACAGTAAAGGGAGAAAATCTCAGTAATGGGACAGAACTCTGGTGTCACTAGCTGTGTCTAGGACAGTGTTTAATGTAGAACTTGCAATAGAAATAAAACAGAAATGTCAATAAAGGGACAGAACTCCGGTGTCACTAGCTGTGTCTAGGACAGTGTGTAATGTAGGACTTACAATGGAAACAACACAGAATAAAGGTACAATACGCTAATGAACGAAGAAAAAGATAAACAACATGTTTCTAAATATTTCATGAGCGTCAGGATCTTTAAAGTCCATCGAAGGAGTACGTGGACGCTTGCCTGTGCTTCAGGGCCAGGGTCATGATGTCTGTTGTTGATGTTATTGTTGTTGTTGTGTGTCCGGCAATCCAAACCCTCGGCCACCTTGGAACCCTTGACTTATGGTTATGGCTCCACATTGAAGGGCGAGGCCAAAACACTATGCTACTGCGCCACCACATGTCATAGAGGGCCATAACTGTAGTACAGTTACATAATAGTACTATTGGACAACACATGTAATAGAGGGTCATAACTGTAGTACAGTTACATAATAGTACTATTGGACAACACATGTAATAGAGGGTCATAACTGTAGTACAGTTACATAATAGTACTATTGGACAACACATGTAATAGAGGGTCATAACTGTAGTACAGTTACATAATAGTACTATTGGACACCACATTTAATAGAGGGCCATAACTGTAGTACAGTTACATAATAGTACTATTGGACACCACATTTAATAGAGGGCCATAACTGTAGTACAGTTACATAATAGTACTATTGGACACCACATTTAATAGAGGGCCATAACTTTAGTACAGTAGTACTATTGGACAACACTACAAAAAGTTGGGGCAAATCTAGTTGGTTGTTTGGGGGCAGGAAGGGAGGATATAGGGTACAGGAATAGACAACTCTCAAATAACACAAAACTACTGGTAACTCGGGTAAAGAAAATCTTGTAGCCAAACTTGGGAACTAACCATGTCTTGTCTGCACCGGAAGTATTTTGAAGTCTTATCATGCGCAGTAAGGCTTCAGTTGATGGCGTGACAACCTGTTGATTTCGTAATTCGCGACGCACATTCCTTGTGTGCAGCCGTCACTGGTCAGGCATTCACGCGGTGATAGAATTCTGCTAAGTTTTCAAAGTTGGTCAGAAATAAAGAAGCGCCTGCGAGAATAATAATAAAAATAATAATTTATTTCATTTAAAAATTCTACGCCTTTCCCTCAGGAGAAGCTCAAAGCGCAGTTACAGCCAGCCATAAATAAATACTCAAAGGAACATAAAAAAAGTAAAAGCATCAAACACAAAAAACAAACACCACAGTATTAAAATATAGTAAAACACACCCACTCACTCTATGTCGCCCACGCATACACACATACACACACATACATACACACAACCACGCACAATAAAATACAAAAGCACAATAAAATTGTCTATCTCTATCACCACAGTATTAAAACATAGTCAAACACACCCACTCACTCTATGTCTCCCACGCACACACACACACACACACACACCCACACACAAAGACATACACACAATAAAATACAAAGCACAATAAAAAAAATTGTCTATCTCTATCACCACAGTATTAAAACATAGTCAAACACACCCACTCACTCTATGTCTCCCACGCGCACACACACACAATAAAATACAAAGCACAATAAAATTGTCTATCTCTATCAGTATACGTGCATTTCACACAGAAACAGAAACGAGCAATTTACTTAAAAACGCCATGTGTCATACATGCTCATTACGATTTAGTTGCAAACCAACGTGACATCGCTCGCACTGTCAAACAGACGCACACACGTACATATGCATAAACACGCAAATAGACACACAAAAGAAAACAGGCACATATACACGCACACACCGGCAAACAGACACACACATGTATACAACTACACTCACAAACACACAAGCAAACAGACACACACACGTATACCCACACAACCACATCTATACATGCACACACAATCATTCTTGCACACACCACCACCCCACGCACCACACAACCATAAGACCATCCGGACCGCTTTGAATTTTCCCCATTTTTATCTTGTTATGTAAACAATTATTATACACAATCCGCTGCAGTCAGTGCTATATTTCAAACAAGCATTAATGCTATTGACGGGCACGCAAACGGAGTAATTGATGAATTGCTTTTATGTTCTTGGGTCAACACTCATTGTCAATTGTGATGTTGAAATGTGTGAAAGATTCTTGGGTCAACACTTATTGCCAATTGTGATGTTGAAATGTGTGAAAGATTCTTGGGTCAACACTCATTGCCAAATGTGATGTTGAAATGTGTGAAGGATTCTAGGGTCAACACTCATTGCCAATTGTGATGTTGAAAGGTGTGAAGGATTCTGGGGTCAACACTCATTGCCAATTGTAATGTTGAAATGTGTGAAGGATTCAAGGGTCAACACTCATTGTCAATTGTGATGTTGAAAGGTGTGAAGGATTCTGGGGTCAACACTCATTGCCAATTGTGATGTTGAAAGGTGTGAAGGACAAACACAGGACATGCAGCACGTCTGTTATCCTGCAGTAGCATACTAGTCATTATCCTGTCTGTTATCCTGCAGTAGGATACTAGTCATTGTTATCCTGTCTGCTGTTATCCTGCAGTAGCATACTAGTTACTGTTATCATATAAGTAATCCTGCAGTAACATACTAGTCACTGTTATCATGTCTGTTATTAGGCAGTAACATACTAGTCACTGTTATCCTGTCTGCTATCCTGCAGTAGCATACTAGTCACTGTTGTCCTGTCTGTTATCCTGCCTTATCCTATCCTATCCTGTCCCGTAACCCGGAGGTCGTAGGGGCACCACAGGTGATCGTTTAACCAGCATACTCCATCTTTCTCTGTCCTCAGCAGCCCTGATGGTTTCGCTTCGCTCAGTGTCAAACCAGTCCATTCTCGAATGTTGTCCTCCCACCTCTTATTCGGTCTCCCTCTTCTTCTATCTCCTTGCACTGTACCTTGCAGAATAGTCTTTGCAAGACCTGGTGATCTGATGACGTGGCCATACCATCGGAGTTTCCGTTTCTTCACCACTGTGAGCAGGTCATCGTGTTGTCCAATGGCTTGTGTGATGGTCTGTCGGACTTCGTCGTTGGTGATGTGTTGGGTATAGGAAATGCCAAGAAGTCTTCTGCAGCACCTCATCTCCATGCTTTGTATTCTTCGTTGGAGATCTGCTGTGAGGGTCCATGCTTCGCAAGCATATAGGAAGATGGAGATGACAAGGGAGCGAAGCAGTTTTACTTTGGAATGTAGACTGATGGTCATGTCTTTCCAAATGGGCTTCAACCTTGTCAGGGCAGCAGTTGTTTGTGCGATCCTGGAGAGGACTTCCTGGAGGGACCCATTGTCTGATACAATGGCTCCTAAATATTTGAAGCTATGCACTGTGTTGAGGGATTGGCCTTCGACTTTGATGTCCGTGTTGATGCCATAGCTGTTGTTGGTCATCATTTTGGTCTTCTCTGCACTTATTTCCATTCCATAAGCTCTGGAGGTGGTGTCAAACCTCTGTACCAGCTGTTCAAGTTCTTGTTCCTCTCCAGCCAATCCATCAATGTCATCCGCAAAACGAAGATTGGAGATTGCTCTACCCCATATGCTGACTGTGCCTTCATGATCTGCAAGAGCATCTGACATGATGCGCTCTAGGAAGATGTTGAAGAGTGTTGGAGAGAGTTATCCTGCAGTAGCATACTAGTCATTGTTGTCCTGTCTGTTATCCTGCAGTAGCATACTACTCACTGTGGTCCTGTCTGTTATCCTGCAGTAGCATACTACTCACTGTGGTCCTGTCTGTTATCCTGCAATAGCATACTAGTCATTGTTGTCCTGTCTGTTATCCTGCAATAGCATACTAGTCACTGTTGTCCTGTCTGTTATCCTGCAATAGCATAGTAGTCACTGTTGTCCTGTCTGTTATCCTGCAGTAGCGTAGTAGTCAATGTTATCCTGTATGTTATCCTCCAGTAGCGTACTAGTCACTGTTATCCTGTTTGCTATCCTGCAGTAACATACTAGTCACTGTTGTCCTGTCGGTTATTTTGCAGTAACATGCTAGCCATTGTTATCCTGTCTGTTATCCTGCATTAACATACTAGTCACTGTTATCCTGTTTGTTATAATAATAATAATAATAATAATAATAATAATAATAATAATAATAATAATAATAATAATAATAATAATAATAATAATAATAATAATACAGGATGCTATGTACGCGTCTTTCCCCAAATCAATTAGGCTCAAACCGCGGCGATCTGTACCAACATACACGCTCACGTTATCCTGCAGTAACATTCTAGTCACTGTTATCATGTACGTTATCCTGCAGTAACATACTAGTCACTGTTATCCTGTATGTTATCTTGCAGTAAATACTAGTCAATGTTATCCTGCAGAAAATGCTAGTGACAGTTATCATCTCTGCTATCTTGCAGTAACATAATAGTCACTGTTATCCTGTCTGTTATCTTGCAGAAACATACTAGTCACTATTATCCTGTATGTTATCCTGCAGTAACGTGTTAGTCACAATTATAATGTGTTTTTTTATCCTGCAGTAACATAATAGGCATTATTATCCTGTGTTTTATAATGCAATAACAAACTAGTCACTGTCATTCTGTCCGTTATCCTGCAGTAACATGTTAGTCACTGTTATCCTGTTTGTTATCCTACAGTAACATATTAGTTACTATTATTCTGTCGGTTGTCCTGCAGTAACGTACTATTTACTATTATTCAATCTTTTATCCTGCAGTAACATACTAGTCAATAGTATCCTGTATGTTATCTTGCAGTGCCATAGTCACCATTATCTTGTTTCATGTTATCCTGCAGTAATATACTAGTCACTATTATCCTGTCTGTTATCGTGCAGTACTGTAATATGCTAGTCACTAGTATCCTATTATCCTGCAGCAATATGCTAGTTATTATTATCCTATCTGTTATCTTGCAGTAATATCCTAGTCACTATTATCTTGTCTGTTATCGTGTAGTAATATGCTAGTCACTATTATTCTGTATTGTATCCTGCAGTAACCTACTAGTCACTTTTATCTTGTTTCCTGTCTGTTATTTTACAGTAACATAGTAGTCACTATTACCTTGTCTGCTGTTATCACGCATTAACATACTAGTCACTATTATATTGTATCCTGTTATGCAGTAACATACTAGTCACTATTATATTGTATCCTGTTATGCAGTAACATACTAGTCACTATTATATTGTATCCTGTTATGCAGTAACATACTAGTCACTATTATATTGTATCCTGTTATGCAGTAACATACTAGTCACTATTATATTGTATCCTGTTATGCAGTAACATACTAGTCACTATTATATTGTATCCTGTTATGCAGTAACATACTAGTCACTATTATCTTGTATGGTATGGCCACGTCACCAGATCATCAGGTCTTGCAAAGACCATCCTGCAAGGCACAGTGCAAGGAGGTAGAGGAAGAGGGAGACCGAAAAAGAGGTGAGAGGACAACATTCTAGAATGAACTGGTTTGACACTGAGCGAAACCATTAGGGTTGCTGAGGACAGGGAAAGATGTAGTACGCTGGTTAAACGATCATCTGTGGTGCCCCTACGACCTCCGAGTTACGGGATAGGATAGGATAGGATAGGATCATACTAGTCACTATTATTTTGTCTCCTTTTAAGCAGTAACATACTAGTCACTTTTATCTTGTCTGCTGTTATCATGCAGTAACATACTAGTTACTATTATCCTGTCTGCTGTTATCAAGCAGTAACATACTAGTCACTATTATCTTGTCTCCTGTTATGCAGTAACATACTAGTTACTATTATCCAGTCTGCTGTTATCATGCAGTAACATACTAGTAACTATTATCGTGTCTCCTGTTTTCATGCAGTAACATACTAGTCACTATTATATTGTATTCTGTTATCTTGCAGTAACATACTAGTCACTATTATCTGGTCCCTTGTTATCATGAAGTAACATACTAGTCACTATTACCTTGTCGCCTGTTATCCTGCAATAACATATTGGTCACACTATTATCCTGTCTCCAGAGAGAGCCTTTTTAAGAGGTAGAGATCGTTTTTGCTGTGTCCATCGGAAATGACCGGACACAGACCCCTGTCCATAGCGGGCAGTCAAGACCTGAAAGTACAGAGGGCATGGCCAGCCAAATTGACTGAACACTGGCCTTCTTAGAATCTCATCAAGTGGTCGGCAGATGAAGCTTTGGTTGAGCATTCGGGGTTCAAGTGGAGACGGTGTCGTTGTTTCAGGAGTTTGTTGGGTACCAGTAAATAAAAGGGTTCGAGGCTATGTTCCAGCAACTATAAGTTCCAACAGTTCATACGTTCATATTCACACAGCTCTGTGCTGACACATAGAACTTAAGAGTGAATTGACAGCCGTGGCAAAGTCGAACAGTGGAGTCAAGTAGAGCTATGTAACACATGAATGACTGTGGTAATTCACTGCCGTGGCAATGTCGAACTGAACAGACACAAATAGAGCTGTGGAACATAGGCCTGTGGTAATTCACAGCCGTGGTAATGTCGAACAGTGGAGTCAAGTTGAGCTATGTAACAAATGACTGTGGTAATTTACAACAATGGCAATGTCCAACTGTGGAGATACAAAGAGCTGTAGGAGCATTGTTTTTATATTGTGTTATAGAGTTATTATCGCTTAGAGAATTGGTAATATAGAATTGGGAAATCATCACCCTAGCCATCGCCCTACTCCTGCTCCTCTTCATCCTCTTCCTCATCATCATCACTATCATCATCACCACCAGCAGCAGCAGCAGCGGCATCGTCAGCAGCAGAACCTATAGGTCTCAACATCTAAGTCTTTGCGCTTTTCATAACAAAACCGTTTGGGAGTATTAATAGACCTCCTGTTATATCCATGGGAGAAGACAACTAGACAAGACAGCGGGGGGGGGGGGGGGGGCGAGGGGGGATAGCTTGTTGACGAATGATTGTATGTGGAGTACATGTACAGAACAGAGAGGCTGCACGCTGTTACATTGTGTGTGGAGTACATGTACAGCACAGAGAGGCTGCACGCTCTGTTACACTGTGTGTGGAGTACATGTACAGTACAGAGAGGCTGCACGCTGTTACATTGTGTGTGTACATGTACAGTACAGAGAGGCTGCACGCTCTGTTACACTGTGTGTGGAGTACATGTACAGTACAGAGAGGCTGCACGCTGTTACATTGTGTGTGGAGTACATGTACAGCACAGAGAGGCTGCACGCTCTGTTACACTGTGTGTGGAGTACATGCACAGTACAGAGAGGCTGCACGTTCTGTTACACTGTGTGTGGAGTACATGTACAGTACAGAGAGGCTGCACGCTCTGTTACACTGTGTGTGGAGTACATGTACAGTCTGCACGCTCTATAACATTAAAATGCAATATGTGCAGAGCTGCCAGCGTAGTGGCCGCGTGGTCTAAGGCGTGACTAACTTGCCTTGTCCACTGGCTGAAAACCAATAAAGTGTAAAACATAAACCTAAAATAAAGAATGGCTCTATACCATTGAAATACAATAGTCTCTATAACATTGCAAATACAATATGTACCAAGAGGTTGCAGTCTCTATAACATTGCAAAATACAATATGTACCAGGGCCGGACCTGAGGAAAGTCAAAGGGGGGGTTACAGGTTCAGCGAAGGCGCGAAGCGCCGAGCCTTCTAGGGGGGTCCGGGGGCATGCTCCCCCGGAAATTTTTTTTTTCAAGGATGCAAAATGGTGCAATCTGGTGCTATCTGAACCTTTAAAAAGCCATTTGTGATGGTCTGGGACTTTGAGCTTTTTTAACAGTTGAACTGACAAACTCTGAGGTACAAAAATTATCCTCTGCACCTCCCTTAAAAAAAACAAAACAACAACAACACACACACACAAACATTTATTTATCAGCAGAGATGTTTTGTATACTATTATTATTCACTACTTTTTGTCGATCGCTAACGGTATAAAGCTTTACCTTGTAGTTTATGAACATCACCGCCCTGCTTTCACTTTCACTCAGTCTTGCTACACTAGGTTCTCCGGCATTAGTACCATTTGTGAATTGTATCTTCTGGCAAAACAGTTCACTGCCTCTTTGAAGTCAATATCAACATCCCTGTGCACTTTCAGTAAAGCAAGTCCATTGAGCCTCTGTTGCCCCATTGTAGAGCGCAGGTAGTTTTTCAGGTTGCGCAACTGACTGTTTGAACGCTCACACTCGGCAATAGTGACAGGCAGGGTGCAAAGGTTCTTTAGCATGATGAACAGGTTGGGATAAAAATCCCCGTCACAATGTTTCAGTGCTTCTGATGCCGTGGATGGGATGATAGCTGTCGCATTCTCAGCAGCACTTCGCCATTTGCAAACCCACCGTTGGTATTCTGCATCAAGGGTAGCGTTGTCTGGTAGGTCAGACTCCCACAACATTGCCAGTGTCTTCACCCCTTCTGGAACCTGCATGAAACCATCCTGGTTGTCTATTAAAGTGCTTGGCACCAGACAGAGACCATCAACTTGCTAGGTCAGCATTTTTTAACCTCAAATCCAATTCGGTTGACAGGTGTTCCAAGAAAGGAATGGCAATGCTAATCTTGAAATATTCTTCTGGAGTGGCCGCAGGTTGGTTGTCACGGAGAGTCTGTCGGGATGCTTGACGAGGAACAATAACATCAGTTGTCAAAGCATTTGCCATTTTGCTGACTTCACCAAACCAGGCAACGAATTATAGTTCATAATTATCAACTTAGCATCTTAATTAATATTTCTAAAAAGTCGTTTTTGGGGGATTAGGGCAGTATCAAGGTGAAGGTGCTGGAAGAGGCTTGCGGACAGAACAGGAAAATATGGCTGCATTTACTAATTTAGGCTTAGGGGTTGGGTTACTTGGTCGTTTCAACGGGAAAACGCTTTGGACGTTTCAACGGATCCCTTGAAATGGATTTCCGTTGAATTGTCTATAAATAACTATTTCTACCTTGGACCAAAAGTGAATAAAAACTGCAATGTTTTAAAAACAATTTAAAAAAAATTAAACCTCTTTGCATAAAACAAAATAATTTTTTTTTTTAGTTTGGAGGGGGGGTTCCGGAACCCAGGTACCCCCCCCCCCCCCCTCCTGGATCCGGCCCTGTGTACCAAGAGGATGCAGTCTCTATAACATTGCAAAATACAATATGTACAGAGAGGATGCGGTCTCTATAACATTGCAAAATACAATATGTACCAAGAGGTTGCAGTCTCTATAACATTGCAAAATACAATATGTACCAAGAGGATGCAGTCTCTATAACATTGCACTATACAATAAGTACAGAGAGGATGCGGTCTCTATAACATTGCAAAATACAATATGTACCAAGAGGATGCAGTCTCTATAACATTGCAAAATACAATATGTACCAAGAGGATGCGGTCTCTATAACATTGCAAAATACAATATGTACAGAGAGGATGCGGTCTCTATAACATTGCAAAATACAATATGTACCAAGAGGATGCAGTCTCTATAACATTGCAAAATACAATATGTACCAAGAGGATGCAGTCTCTATAACATTGCAAAATACAATACGTACAGAGAGGATGCAGTCTCTATAACATTGCAAAATACAATGTGTACAGAGATGATGCAGTCTCTATAACACTAATATACAATATTATTCATTCACAGAGAGATTGTGACACTAGATAGTATGATATTGTGACACTAAATAAAATGATATTGTTACACTAAATAGTATATTGTTAAACTAGATAGTACGATATTGTGACACTAGATAAAATGATATTGTGACACTAGATAGTTTGATGCTGAATGATATTGTGACACTAAATAGTATGATATTGGAAGAGTTCAGTAATCCACATTATTGAGATGAAAGCTCGACAAAAAGAGTATTAACAACTTCAAACGTAATCGAAATTACACAGAACGTCACGTGGCCTCATTCCATTTAACCTCATTGCGCGTCAGTTGATATTTATACCCCTCTCTCTCTCCCTCTCTCTCTCTCTCTCTCTCTCTCTCTCTCTCATCCATTCCCCACCTCTCCCTTCCTTACAAGAAGTTTTAAACAAGTTTTTTTCTTCATGTAAAGGCAAGAGCCAGAGAACGCCAACCTTATTGGCAATAAAAAAACCATGCAATGTCCATAAACACGACGATCTGATGATGATCCCCATATTAACACATTAACACCCAATTTCGCAAAGAACTTCCCGTCATTCTCTAGATGTCAAACTATCCTCTAGATGTCACCTGTCCTCTAGATGTCACCCTATCACCCTATCCTCTAGATGTCACCCTATCACCCTATCCTCTAGATGTCACCATATCCTCTAGATGTAAGCAACTATGCATCCCAACCCCACAATTTCCCAAGTAGAGTGATCGTTATAAACACTAAACGAGCATCCATGATACCTTGGCCATGTAAAAACCACTTAACACTAATAGTGACACACAACACAACCCTCACAGTGATACACAAGGAGGTGGCAGAAATATGTCAAGCACAATTGGAGGGAAATTTGCACCACTGCTCATTTTGGGAGCTGGTGAAGTAGATGACCACATTATGACCAACGCCTTCAACTGAGCTATGACAGATGCCGCCACCGAGATCCTTGGCAAGCACCGCCCAAAGAAGAACCCGTGGATCACATCTGAACTTTTGGATCTGTATGCCTGCTAAACATGGACCAGCACAGCAGATCTACAACGAAGAATACAAAGCATGGAGATGAGGTGCTACCGAAAACTTCTAGGTATTTCCTATACCCAGCACATCACCAACAACGAAGTCCAACAGACCATCACATAAGTCATTGGACAACACGATGACATGCTCACAGAGGTGAAGAAACGGAAACTCCGATGGTATGGCCACGCCACCAGATCATCAGGACTTGCAAAGACCATCCTGCAAGGCACGGTGCAAGGAGTCAGAAGAAGAGGAAGACAGAAAAAGAGGGGGGCTGACAACATTCGGGAATGGACTGGCTTGACACTAAGCGAAGCCATGAGGGTTGCTGAGGACAGAGAAAAATGGAGTACGCTGGTTAAACGATCATCTGTGGTGCACCTACGACCTTTGAGTTACGGGATAGGATAGGACAGCACACACAACATAGCACTCATAATGACACACAATCAGTAATAAAACTCACAGTGACACACAACATAACATTCACAGTGACACACTACGCAAGACTCACAGTGACGCAATAATAACACAGTGACACATAACATAACACTCACAGTGACACACAACATAACATCGCAAAGGCACACAATAATAAGATCACAGAGTCAAAAAATAAAAACACTCACAATGGCACACAACATAACATCACAGTGACACACAACATAACATCACAGTGACACACAACATAACATCACAGTGACACACAACATAACATCGCAGTGACACACAGCTGAACACTCACTATGACACACAACATAACATCACAGTGACACACAACATAACAATCACAGTGACACACAACATAACATCACAGTGACACACAACATAATAATTACAGTGACACACAACATAACATCACAGTGACACACAGCTGAACACTCACAATGACACACAACATAATACTCACAGTGACATACAACATAACACTCACAATGACACAAAACATAATACTCACAATGACACACAACATAATACTCACAATGACACACAACATAATACTCACAATGACACACAACATAACAGATAACAGATAACAGATAACAGAACTTTATTTCGCCAGGTGACAAGCACGAGGAATACACTTTGATGTTGGTACACATATTTATACAAAACACAATAACAAAGCCAACCACACCTACGCGCAACCATCCACTTGCTGACACACTCATACAAGACTAGGAATAATACTGACTGGAATTTTGTAGAAACAGAGTGATCAAATCAAATAGACACTCACATCCACACACACGTGCGCGCTCTTCTCCGTCATCTCTCGCTCTCTCAATTTTCTTCTCTTATCTTACACACTCTACATACATCTATAAATTCTCTCTCTATTACTTCCTCTACTCACTCTCTCTCTGTCTCTCTCTTCCTTTCTTTCTGTCTTTCTTTCACTCACTTCTCCCCCCCCCTCCCTCCCTCTCTCTCTCTCTCTCTCTCTCTCTCTCATGCATAAGTCACTGAGATAGTCCGGGATCATCGGGTGCCAGACAAGGAGTTGAGGTTTGTCACTGCCTGTGGAAAAAAACTGTTCTTGAAGCGGCACGTACGGGTCTTCATAGTTCTGAGCCTTTTGCCAGAAGGAAGCAGCTCAAAGAGGTGGTATCCGGGGTGGGAGGCATCATCCACTATCTTTCTGGCTCTGCTCATCAGGCGTTTGGTATAGATGGAGGCCAGAGAGGGGAGGTCGGTGTCAATGATCTTGCTGGCAGCGGAGACAATATGGTCTAGTTTTTCTTTCTGTTGTTGGGATGCACCCCCATACCACACACAGATGGAAAATGTTAGAACACTTTCTACCACAGAGCGGTAGAATTGGGTGAGGATTTCCTTCCTCAGGCCAAATTGTTTGAGCTGCCTGAGAAAGTACATCCTCTGCTGTGCTCGCTTGATGATGGAGTCGGTATTGAGATCCCAGGTGAGGTCGCAGGAAATGAGTGAGCCCAGAAACTTGAATGACTCAACTGTCTCGATGGGCTGGCCGTTGATGAAGAGGGGGTCAATGGGAGTGGCGTTCCGACGAAAGTCGATCACCATCTCTTTGGTCTTGGAGGCGTTCAACTCGAGACTGTTGTAATTGCACCATGACACCAGCAGGTCGACTTCCTGCCTGTAGGCTGACTCATCTCCATTGGATATGATGCCCTCAACGGTGGTGTCATCGGCAAACTTTACGAGTTGAACTGACTCGTGATGGGAGGTGCAGTCGTTGGTGTACAGGCAGTATAGAAAAGGAGACAGGACACACCCCTGGGGTGCGCCTGTGCTCAGGGTCAGGAACTGCGAGATGTTGCTGCCTATTTTCACTGACTGGGGGCGGTTGAGGAGGAAGCTCAGAATCCAGAAAGAGATGGAGGGGGAGAGGTTGAAGAGCTGAAGCTTGTCGAACAGGGTCTGGGGGACGATGGTGTTGAAAGCAGACGAGTAGTCTACGAAGAGGAGGCGGGCGTAGCGATTAGGGGTTTCTAGCTGCTGGAGGATGAAGTGAAGGGCCAGGGCGACGGCATCGTCGACAGACCGGTTAGCTTGGTAAGCAAATTGGCACGGGTCCAGTTTGCCCTTGGTAGCGGACTGTAGGTGCTTGAGTACCAGGCGCTCCAGCACTTTCATCACCAACGAGGTCAGGGCCACAGGGCGGTAGTCATTGAGGGAGCTAATTTGGGGTTTCTTGGGAACAGGTACGATGGTGGAGGTCTTGAAACAGCGGGGGACAGTGGACAAGAGAAGGGAGGAGTTGAAAATCTGGGTAAAAACTGGAGCCAGTTGGGAGGAGCAGTGTTTGAGGGTGGGGGCTGATACTCCGTCAGGACCACCTGCCTTTCTGCTGTTCTGCCTCTTGAAGAGAGACTCCACCTCCGACTCTGTGATGGTGAAAGGTGGAGGCTGGTGGGAAGCAGAATCAGGAGGGGAGACTGTGACAGGGATGGTGTTCTGTCTGTCGAATCTGGCATAGAACTCGTTCAGCTTATCTGGGAGCTGCTTGTCGTCAGCATCAGCTTGGCGTCCTTTCTTCTTGTAGTCAGTGATGGTTTGCAGACCTTGCCAAACTGCCCTGATGTTGATGGACTGAAAGTGGGCCTCTAGCTTTTTCTTATAATCCCACTTTGCACGTCTGATGGCCTTTTCTAACTCATATTTGGCCCTTTTGTAGCTGATCATAGTGACATATAACATAACGCTCACAATGACACACAACATAGCACTCACAGTGACGCAACACCCATAACGGCACAACATAAAAACCATCGCGACACAACATAACACTCACAATGACACAACGCAACACATAGTGACGCAACATAACTCTCAGAGTGACATAACATAATACTCACAATGACAAAACATAACACTTACAGTGACACAACACCCATAGTGACAATACATGATACTCACAGCGACACATAACTTGCTATCGCAGTGAGATAACATAACACTCACCACGACACTCAACATAACACTCACCGCGACACTCAACATAACACTCACCGTGACACACAATATAACATTCACCGTGACACAACATAACGCTCACAGTGATCCAACGTAACTCTCACAGTAACACAACATAACACTCATAGTGACACAACATAACACTAACAATAACATCCCAGTGACACACAACATAGCACTCACAGTGACGCATAACTCTAACCTCATGACAAACCTCCATACTCTGTTACTATCCGCAACTTTCCCTATGCACAATACAATACAATTCAATGCATGTCAATACAACTTTATTATATGATAACACATAGATACACAGTAGCAAAAAACCTCACTGCTACAGACATTAGCGTCTTGTAGCCACAAATAGAACACGTTCTTCTCTCTTCACTTCTTTTGAAACTGATCGACCTCTGAATAACTCTTTAACGCTGTCTTTTTCCTTCCTTCAAATGTCCGTACATCATCACGTCATCATGGTCGCTGGATGGTCGATGAACATTTAGAACCGTCCTCTTATGCCGTGCCCAATCCCTCCATTCAAATCCTCATTTTTGTTTAATTGTAACATCCATCAACACCGAAGACGACTACCCAGGGGCCAGAAAACCATACCAGTGACTGAGTGATGACTTTACAATGAAAAGCCCGGCGCGCACTTTTAGACTTAATTCTAAACCTCCAGACTCATTTAGCGAGCTTGACATCACACGGGGTGCGAGAGTCTCCTTGCCTTGTAGTCATCACACGAATAACAACGTGTGGTACAGTATATCCTATCTATCCTGTCCTATCCTATCCCGCAAATCGAGGGTCGTTGGGGCACCACAGATAATCGTTTAATCGGCATACTCCTTAATAATAATAATAATACAGTACATTTGTATCGCGCGGTACGTTGCAAACGGTAAGGAAAGCGAGCTCGCCGCGCTTGACAACACACGTGCAATCACACACACACACACACACACACGCACACACACACACACACACACACACCGAACACGTATACACTTAGCAAATGGTTAAGAAATTACAGTAAAACATGGCCGTGCAAAACAACAGATAATATGAATACCAAGAACCGAGCCGATGCCGCCACCATCCATGAACAGATGACGTGACTTGGTAAAAAAATTACATATGGGGATGGAAGAGAGGGGAGTGAAAATTGTTGAGTTTGCATGTTAAAAAGGTGGGTCTTTAATTGGCGCTTGAAGGAAGAAAGTGATGGAGCATGTCGGAGTTGCATCGGTAGTGAGTTCCAGGCAGTTGCAGCAGAGAAAGAGAAAGATCGTTCACCATAGGTCTGTCTCCCTCTTCTTCTGCCTCCTTGCACCGTGCCTTGCAGGATGGTCTTTGCAAAGCATGATGCTTTGGTGACGTGGCCATACCATCGGAGTTTCGTTTCTACACCACTGTGAGCATGTCTTCTTGTTATCCAATGGCTTGTGTGATAGTCTGTCGGACTTCGTTGTTGGTGATGTGCTAAGTATAGGAAATGCCTAGAAGTCTTCTGTAGCACCTCATCGCCATGCTTTGTGTTCTTCGTTGTAGATCTGCTGTGAGGGTCCATGTTTCGCAAGCGTATAGGAAGATGGAGATGACAAGGCAGCGCAGCAGCCTTACCTTGGAATGTAGACTGATGGTCTTTCTTTCCAAATGGGCTTAATAATAATAATACAGTACATTTATATCGCGCGGTACCTCGCAAACGGTAAGGAAAGCGAGCTCGCCGCGCTTGACAACACACGTGCAATCACACACACACACACACGCACACACACACACACACGCACGCACACAGAACACGTATACACTTATCAAATGGTTAAATAATTACAGTTAACAACAGATAATATGAATACCAAGAACCGAGCCGGTGCCGCCACCATCCATGAACAGATGACGTGACTGGGTAAAAGATTACATAAGGGGATGGAAGGGAGGGGGAGTGAAAATTATTGAGTTTGCATGTTAAAAAGGTGGGTCTTTAATTGGCGCTTGAAGGAAGAAAGTGATGGAGCATGTCGGAGTTGCATCGGTAGTGAGTTCCAAGCAGTTGCAGCAGAGAAAGAGAAAGATCGTTCACCATAGGTCTTTGAGTGAACACGGGGGATAGAAAGCAGTCTTGTATCAGAAGAAGAGCGGAGTTGTCTTGCAGGAGAGTAGACAGAGAGAAGGTCAGTAAAGTATAAGGGGGCAGAGCCAGTGAAGAATTTGAAAACAATAGTTGAGAGCTTGTACAAGATGCGAGCTCGAACAGGGAGCCAATGAAGAGATCGGAGTAGAGGGGTGGCTTCAATCTTTCAGGGCAGCAGTTGTTTGTGCGATCCGGAGAGGACTTCCTGTCGGGACCGAATTGTCTGATACAATGGCTATTGGATATTTGAAGCTACGCACTGTGTTGAGGGACTGGCCTTGGACTTTGATGTCCATGTTGATGTCATTGGTGTTGTTGGTAATCATTTTGGTCTTCTCTACACTTATTTCCATTCTATAGGCTCTAAAGGTAGTGTCAAGCCTCTGTACCAGCTGATCAAGTTCTTGTTCCTCTCCAGCCAATCCATAAATGTCATCCGCAAAATGGAGGTTTAAGATTGCTCTACCCTTTATGCTGACTGTGCCTCCGTGATCCGCAAGGACATCTGACATGATGCGCTCTACGAAGATATTGAAGAGTGTTGGAGAGAGTAGGCATCCCTGACGCACATTGATTGTTGTTCTGAACCAGTTCCCAATTGCGCTGTTGTGGAGGACTGCATTGGTAACCGTGTCATAATTACTGCACATCCACACGTCCAAAGAGTAACATACCTATATCTATGTCACATTCACTCGTCCATTCACAAACGTGTTTACGTCAACACAATCACAGACCTACGTCCAAACAGTCAAAGACATATTTCATATCCACACGTCTAAACAGTCGCAGACATAATTTCACCAATATACTACGGAAAGCGCGTTTACGTGAAATAGTATAGCAACAATGTTTACAATTCTATTTTAAATGGTTAAGTGTTGTTTTATATTTGTACCCCCATGGAAGTGAAAAGCCGTTAAATTAATACTCTGAACTGATTGCACAGAAACTGAACGTACCTAAATATTTCCCTTGGTCCGTTTGTCCCGTGCGATGGTAGTTCCAAAATGAAAGGCAATGATTTCCACACTTTGGACTGGCATAAGGAACTTTCTTTCTCTCAACGCCAGCTTTCCCTGTGAACGGTTCTCATCGTCTCTTAATGGCATTGTAATCTCTTCACAAAGGGAAAACATGGGGAGCTTGCTAGCTCACTGGATAACATGGGGCGCTTGCTAACTCACTGGATAACATGGGGTGCTTGCTAGCTCACTGGATAACATGGGGTGCTTGCTAGCTCACTGGATAACATGGGGAGCTTGCTAGCTCACTGGATAACATGGGGTGCTTGGTAGCTCACTGGATAACATGAGGTGCTTGCTAGCTCACTGGATAACATGGGGTGCTTGCTAGCTCACTGGATAACATGAGGTGCTTGCTAGCTCACTGGATAACATGGGGTGCTTGCTAGCTCAGTGGTCTGGGAGCTGGTTTCCTAAGCCGAAAGTCGTGCGTTCGATTCCCGCAAGGGGCGGATGTATGTGACTTAAGTACGAAACTATTCAACGATTCAACGATTCAACGAAGTTTATTGGCCAAATTGACATAAAACATGCACATGGAATATGTTGCGATGTGGCAGTAACATTCATAAAACATACATGCAAACACACGTTTACCAGCTAATAAAATACTGATCAAGCGTGCACACATACACACGCAAACAACAAATAGTAAAAATAAACAAGTAGGTGCCAGTGGATTATCACGTGACGTCAGTTACAGCATTATGAATTTGACATTATAAGAAATTTAAAGCGAGAGCAGCCTCTGGAAAAAAAGAATATCTAAAACGGTTTGTTCTGGTTTTGAGGGCTCTGAAGCGCCTGCCGGACGGGAGGAGCTCGAACAGATGGCCGGCTGGGTGTGAGGGGTCAGCTGTGATGTTTCTAGCTCTACGGACCAAGCGCGTGTTGTAGATCGAGGCGACAGATGGAAGTTCGCACCCGATAACTCTGGACGCGTGTTTTACGATGCGCTCAAGTTGCACTTTCTCCTCATCAGTGGCACCACCAAACCAGGTAGTGATGCCAAAGCAGAGGATGCTTTCGATCACTGCGCGATAGAACTGCGTCAGGACTTTTGCAGGCAACCTGAACTTCTTGAGTTGCCTCAAGAAGTGCAGGCGCTGTTGGCACTTTTTGATGATGGGGGTGGTGTTGTTTCCCCATGACAAGTCGTTCGAAATGACTGTGCCTAAAAATTTGAACTCTTCGACTTGTTCAACACTTTCATCGTTGATCACAAGTGGTGAAAGTGGATCTTTAATTCTCCGAAAATCGACAATCATTTCTTTTGTTTTTGAAACGTTGAGCTCGAGGTTGTTCTCTGAGCACCAGTCAACCAACCGTTCGACCTATTGAGATCAGCGAGCGAATGTATGTGACTTAAGTACCAAACTATTGAGATCAGCGAGCGAATGTATGTGACTTAAGTACCAAACTATTGAGATCAGCGAGCGAATGTATGTGACTTAAGTACCAAACTATTGAGATCAGCGAGCGAATGTATGTGACTTAAGTACCAAACTATTGAGATCAGCGAGCGAATGTATGTGACTTAAGTACCAAACTATTGAGATCAGCGAGCGAATGTATGTGACTTAAGTACCAAACTATTGAGATCAGCGAGCGAATGTATGTGACTTAAGTACCAAACTATTGAGATCAGCGAGCGAATGTATGTGACTTAAGTACCAAACTATTGAGATCAGCGAGCGTTTTCTCCAGGTACTCCAGTTTCCTCCCTCTCTTCAATAATGGTATTGGGTGTGGTCAGTCTAAACATTTCAATAATGGTATTGGGTGTGGTCAGTCTAAACATTTCAATAATGGTATTGGGTGTGGTCAGTCTAAACATTTCAATAATGGTATTGGGTGTGGTCAGTCTAAACATTTCAATAATGGTATTGGGTGTGGTCAGTCTAAACATTTCAATAATGGTATTGGGTGCGGCCAGTCTAAACATTTCAATAATGGTATTGGGTGCGGTCAGTCTAAACATTTCAATAATGATATTGGGTGTGGTCAGTCTAAACATTTCAATAATGGTATTGGGTGTGGTCAGTCTAAACATTTCAATAATGGTATTGGGTGTGGTCAGTCTAAACATTTCAATAATGGTATTGGGTGCGGTCAGTCTAAACATTTCAATAATGGTATTGGGTGTGGTCAGTCTAAACATTTCAATAATGGTATTGGGTGCGGTCAGTCTAAACATTTCAAAAATAAAAATTCGATTCCTTTCCATCTTGTAATAGCGATCTCCCTGCCTTTACACCACATGTTTGAGTGATGGGTGTTTGCTGTGTGAGTGTGGATGAAACATGGTAGCGTGTATGTTGGTACAGATCGCCATGCTTTGAGTCTTATTAATAATGTGGGGAAAATAGATATTCAGTGCTTATAGGGTCCAGCGCGTGTATAGCATCCAATATTATTATTATTATTATTATTATTATTATTATTATTATTATTATTATTATTATTATTATTATTATTATTATATTCCAAAATGGATAGTTAGATGAATTGTGAACGCACACGTTTTAAAACTTTTACAAAGAGATATCAATGGGACTTGGTGCCCACGATCCTGAGTCCTGAGATTATTCAACACAACCAAAGAGGAAGAAGACAAATTGGAGCCCAGTTACAGAATTCCGCGGCTTTCGTGGTTAGTTTCCGCCCTGTGCAAGAGTTATGTTCTTTGACCTTGCAAAGGACCATCCCTGCAAGGCACAGTACAAGGAGGCAGAAGAAGATGGAGACACAAAAAGAGGTGGGAGGACAACATTCGAGAATGGACTGGCTTGACACTGCGAAGTCATGAGGGTTGCTGAGGATCAGAGAAAGATGGAGTACGCTGCTTAAAAGATCATCTGTGGTGCCCCAACGACTTTCAAGTTACAAAATAGGATAGGATAGGATAAGATTTTCGTTGACTAGAATTTCATCCCTTGAATGAAATTCTGCTGTTTGATGAGAGTTCTGAATCTGTTAGTGGATAGTCTCCCTTACATACATCTGGGCTGTCACGGCGCACGATTGTTTAACCACGGTACCGATAAAACTGATAAAGCAGTTAGTGCTAATGGCCCCAACCAAGGCAAAAAACATGCCATTCTCTTGACAGGCGTGTTCTCCTCACGTTGTGGATGTAGTCCTAACTTGCTTCTTCTTCCTACTCCTCTTTCGCGTTTGCGCAGTACTGATTGGCGCGGTTCAAATGCTTCTCGCTTTAGTAAAATTGATTATTAATCTATACTGACTGTGTTGTGTGATTGTTATTGTTATTATCAATGACTGTGTACAATTTTCCTTGTTGTTTGTTGGGACTATAAAGATTCTTCTTCTCCTCCACCTCCTCCTCCTCCTTCTTCTTCCTCCGCCTTCTTATTTTTCTTCTTTTCTCTCCTCCTCCTACTATACTACTACTTTTACTTCTTCAGTCGATCTATATTTATTCGGCCATGCCAACTATTGGTCTGGCTGGCTGCCTTCTGTGGTTTGGTGCCCAGTACAATTGGCGATTGACATCTACACTTAACGCTGACAGGTTGAATTGAATCGTTCCTCACTACAGACTTGGGTGAAATCCGAATATATTCAAGTTCAGAGGAGTTGCAAAGCTAGGGAAGTGCTTCTTTTCAAAGATAACGTACATGTATTTTTAACACTTTTAAATAGCAATAACACACAAAGAAGTGTCAATAACCATTTTTAGTTTAGGTTAAAAACCCTGTGAAATATTTTGAACAAATCGCAATATATAATTATAATGCTAAATAGTGTTGCCTGTTCCATCAAAAAACCACTACAACCTCATCTTGCTGCCTGTTCCATCAAACCCCACTACAACCTCATCTTGCTGCCTGTTCCATCAAAACCCCACTACAACCTCATCTTGCTGCCTGTTCCATCAAAACCCCACTACAACCTCATCTTATAGTGCTAAATAGTGCTGCCTGTTCCATCAAAACCCCACTACAACTTCATCTTGCTGCCTGTTCCATCAAAACCCCACTACAACCTCATCTTGCTGCCTGTTCCATCAAAAACCCCACTACAACCTCATCTTGCTGCCTGTTCCATCAAAACCCCACTAAAACCTCATCTTGCGCTCAAGTGGCCCACAATGCGGGCAATGTAAGAAGGGCCACTGATTTGTGTTCTATCTGTAAGTCTGGGCGCAGTTTTGGAAAACGACGGCAAAACAATAATAATCAATCGTTCCACAAGAGAAGTGATAACATAGCAGTGGTTCCACATGTCAAAGTGATAACATTACAGGCAGTGATTCCACATGTCAAAGTGATAACATTACAGGCAGTGATTCCACATGTGAAGTAATATCATAGCAGGCAGTGGATCCACATAAGAAGTGATAACATAGCAGTGGTTCCACATGTCAAAGTGATAACATTACAGGCAGACATGTGAAGTAATATAGCAGACAGTGATTCCACATGTGAAGTGCTATCATAGCAGGCAGTGGATCCACATAAGAAGTGATAACATAGCAGTAGTTCTACCTGTCAAAGCGATAACATTACAGGCAGTGGCTCCACATGTCAAGGATGACGGCTTGGAATGCCCCAAAATATAACGTTGACCTGATGCCCAGGCAAGCGCCCCTTACTTCTTCAGATGAGAGTATAAACCGAGGCCTAGTTTGTACACGCACGCATTCCATTGCACAGACTTTAAGGATCCTGACGCCCATGTTTAGACAGGTAGTACCAGCTAGTACAAAAACACCCAGCAATCATTAGGCCCCATCTGCCCCAACCTTGACTGCACAGGATTGTGCTTAGTTGTTTGGGACGTCAGACCATGGCAGCAAGTGGGCGCCTGTGGCGGTTTGAGTTACATCCGTAGCGCCTTGTGCACTTCTTGAGCCGGAAAAGCGCTATATAAGAACAATAAATATAATGTAAGTTTGTCACTCCTTATAGAATGCCTAGGTAAAGGTACAGAATGCATTCTATACTGTATCTAAGCATTCTATACTGTATCTAGGCATTCTATACTGTATCTAGGCATTCTATACTGTATCTAGGCATTCTATATTGTATCTAGGCATTCTATACTGTATCTAGGCATTCTATAGAATGCATTCTATACTGTGTCTAGGCATTCTATAGAATGCATTCTATACTGTATCTAGGCACTCTATACTGTATCTAGGCATTCTATAGAATGCATTCTATATTGTATCTAGGCATTCTATACTGTATCTAGGCATTCTATAGAATGCATTCTATACTGTACCTAAGCATTCTATAGAATGCATTATATACTGTACCTAGGCATTCTATAGAATGCATTCTATACTGTATCTAGGCATTCTACAGAATGCATTCTATACTGTATCTAGGCATTCTACAGAATGCATTATATACTGTATCTAGGCATTCTATAGAATGCATTCTATACTGTATCTAGGCATTCTACAGAATGCATTCTATACTGTATCTAGGCATTCTACAGAATGCATTATATACTGTATCTAGGCATTCTATAGAATACATTCTATACTGTATCTAGGCATTCTACAGAATGCATTCTATACTGTATCTAGGCATTCTACAGAATGCATTCTATACTGTATCTAGGCATTCTATAGAATGCATTCTATACTGTATCTAGGCATTCTATAGAATGCATTCTATACTGTATCTAGGCATTCTATAGAATGCATTCTATACTGTATCTAGGCATTCTATAGAATGAATTCTATACTTTACCTAAGCATTCTATAGAATGCCGGATTTCACACATTGCCGGTAAGATATACATACACATGAAAATATTTGCCAACTCACTTCGTGACACACCCATGTTACACGTCATCTGGAAGGAGAAGTGGTGACGTCATTACTTTTCACTTGATGCATTTCATTTCCTGCTTTCCACATCTGTGGTATATTTGGACCGCACCGCAGGGACACTATCTTCTATGAGATCAACCTGTAGCGCTTAAAGAAAAAAAGCACACACAACGTGCACTAACTAATCTTGACGGAATCAGATACGGCCAGACACAATCAGATACGGCCAGACACAATCAGATACAGACAATCTGACAGAATCAGATACACATAACCGCCATGACGACCTTCAGACAGACAAACGATTTCGCCCCCGACTGGTCCTAGGCGCTCTGTTGTTTGTGTCCTTGTGTAGCACGCGCCATCAACCACCGTTTAACATCCATCATCGCTGCCATTGCTGTCATGTTAGCTATGGGTCATGTTGGTGCGGTCAATAGTCGAAGCAGTCCGGGACAAATGTGTCATTTCCTTTTCTGGATAGTTCTTGGCAAGAGTCATGTTGGTGCGTTCGATATTTGATGTGTTCCAGTTCTCTTAGTCACAGATGACATCAAAGATAATATTTGGCGTCGTTCGACAAGGCATTAGGTATGCACCTTTTTCACCTATCCTATCCTATCCTATCCTGTCCCATAACCCGAAGGTCGTAGGGGCACCACAGATGATCGTTTAACCAGCATACTCCATCTTTCTCTGTCCTCAGCAGCCCTCATGGCTTCGCTCAGTGTCAAACCAGTCCATTCTCGAATGTTGTCCTCCCACCTCTTTTTCGGTCTCCCCCTTCTTCTACCTCCTTGCACTGTGCCTTGCAGAATGGTCTTTGCAAGGCCTGATGATCTGGTGACGTGGCCATACCATCGGAGTTTCCGTTTCTTCACCACTGTGAGCAGGTCATCGTGTTGTCCAATGGCTTGTGTGATGGTCTGTCGGACTTCGTCGTTGGTGATGTGTTGGGTATAGGAAATGCACAGAAGTCTTCTGTAGCACCTCATCTCCATGCTTTGTATTCTTCGTTGGAGATCTGCTGTGAGGGTCCATGCTTCGCAAGCATATAGGAAGATGGAGATGACCAGAGAGCGCAGCAGTCTTACTTTGGAATGTAGACTGATGGTTCTGTCTTTCCAAATGGGCTTCAACCTTGTCAGGGCAGCAGTTGTTTGTGCGATCCTGGAGAGGACTTCCTGTCGAGACCCATTGTCTGACACAATGGCTCCTAAATATTTGAAGCTGTGCACTGTGTTGAGGGATTGGCCTTGTACTTTGATGTCCGTGTTGATGCCATTGGTGTTGTTGGTCATCATTTTGGTCTTCTCTGCACTTATTTCCATTCCATAAGCTCTGGAGGTGGTGTCAAGCCTCTGTACAAGCTGTTCAAGTTCTTGTTCCTCTCCAGCCAATCCATCAATATCATCCGCAAAACGAAGATTGGAGATTGCTCTGCCCCCTATGCTGACTGTGCCTTCGTGATCTGCAAGAGCATCTGACATGATGCGCTCTAGGAAGATGTTGAAGAGTGTTGGAGAGAGTAGGCATCCTTGACGCACACCGATTGTTGTTCTGAACCAGTTCCCGATGACGCTGTTATGGAGGACTGCACTGGTAGCCTTGTCATACAGGCTTTTGATGACTTCTATAATTTTAGAGCTGATGTTGTACACTTTCATGGTTGCCCATAGAGCTGCATGCCAGACTCGGTCAAATGCCTTCTTGAAGTCTATGAACACATGATATAGATGTTGTTGGTGCTGTAGGTATTTCTCACAGATTATTCTGAGGTTGAAAATCTGTTCAGTGGTACTTCGCCCTGCCATGAATCCTGCTTGTTCTTCAGCTATGATTTGTTCAGCTTGTGGTTTCAACCTGTTGAATATTATTTTCAGGAGGACCTTGCTGGGATGGCTGATGAGGCTGATGGTGCGGTAATTTTCACACTCCTGAAGGTTACTTTTTTTGGGAAGAGTGATGACAAGCGACTGGGTCCATGGTGTAGGCCATTCCCCACTCTGCCAGATCTTGTTACAGATAATGGTGAGAGCATCAGTCATCGCTTCTCCTCCTGCTTGTAACATCGATATGGGAATACCTCAGGGGTCTATTCTTGCCCCTTTATTGTTTTCAATCCTCATTCATGATCTTCCCACATTTATTTCTAAATCAGCAAATGTAGTTCAGTATGCGGATGACATTGCTATGTGGATTAATACGTCTCTCAGAAAGCATACTAAAAAGAGAGTAGTAATGTATGTACAGAAACTTTTCCAAGAAGAACTAAATAATCTTTCTAAATTTTTGAAAAATAATGGTCTGGAACTGTCTACTGATAAAACGTATTTGATGCTCTTCAATAATGGAAATAATCCTAAATTATTACCTGTTTTGAAATTAAATTGTGAAGTTCTTGCTTACAAGCAGCAGGTAAAATTTCTCGGAGTGTACCTAACACCAAAGTTGAACTGGAAGTTTCATATTGAGCATTTAATAACGAAAGCAAGAAAAACCTTGAATTTATTGAAAATTATTAATATGCAAATATGGGGTCAAAACACTAAATCCCTATTACATTTAGCTATATCACTAGTTCGATCAAAGCTTATTTATGGTCAGGAAGCATATTTTTCAGCAAATAATTCATTATTAAATAAATTACAAAGTATTGACAGTAGGGCTATTAAAATTGCATTAGGAGTTCCAGTTCATGCTAACACTCTACGAATATACCAAGAAGCTGGAATATTATCACTAAATCAACAACGTCAACTGGCTACTTCCAAATATGTGTTAAGATGTTTATCTGTTCCAAATTCGGTGTATGATGAAATATATATTGACGCTCAACAAGATTATCCCAAAAGAACAAAAAATATGAAGTACTTGCAGCCAATTAGAAACTATACAAAAGACCTTTTTGATAAGTGTGACATTGGTATCACATCAGTTTCAGTTCTTCCATTAACACCATTGATTCCACCATGGGAGCATTTATGTGCACATATTGATATTGACTATAGCCAAACTAAGAAAGAGGATAATCCTAATTTATTAGTTACTGAGGTAAAAAAGCATATTGAAAGTAATTACAAAAACCATATGCAGATTTTTACTGATGGATCAGTTCTAGATTCTTTGGATAGTGGATCAGCATATATTATTCCTGAAATAAATATCAGAAGGTCATATTATTTAGGAAGGGGATTTTCTATATTTACAGCTGAGCTTTATGCTATTTTAATGGCTTTAAAGTTCATTATGTCGTCACCTTTAGAATTATTTGGTATATTAGTATGTGTTGATTCAAAAGCAGTTCTGTATGCATTAAAACAGTGGAACTGTAAAGATAGAAGGGAGATTATATATGAAATTAAACATATGATACATTGTGTGATTTCTAGAGGAATAAATATTGATTTCTGTTGGATACCATCACATTGCGGAATTCATTGGAATGAGGTATGTGACAGATTAGCTAAGGAGGGAGCACAAAGGTCGTCAGATTCTATAATTATAACAAATTTGAATATGTGTAATCATGAAATGTTTTCCTTACTAGAAAAGGCAGTTTATCATGATAATAACATTAAAAATATATCTATACTGAATTGTTCAAGACCACTTTCTAAATTAATATATAAATTAAGAATGAACGCATGGAACACTAAATACTCAGCTGATGTTCAGTGTATATGTAATAAAAGTCTATCAGTACATCACCTTCTCTTTGAATGCTCAGTTTTAACAGACATATTCAAAGTAAATGGACATAGTATAACTAAATATGGACATTCTGTAGACATGGTTCTGTATCATCCAAATGTTACAGACATTGTGAAAGTTATTGCTAAATCTCCTGTTGGTAGATTCTTATAGACTGTTTGTTTTGAAATTATGTTTTGAAATAGTTAACGTGTTTTAAAAGTTGCATTTTCAATGTCTACTATCACCAAAATGTGTTATCCAAATGTTACAGACGTTGTGAAAGTTATTGCTAAATCTCCTGATGGTAGACTGTTATAGATTGTTTTGAAATTATGTTTTGAAATAGTTAAAGTGTTTTAATAGTTACATTTTCAATGTCTAATATCACCTAAATGTGTGAAGAGACGTTAAATTAAAGATTGATTGATTGATTTGTCCTCCTGCTTGTAGCAGTTCCGCTGGTATGTTGTCCACTCCCGCTGACTTCCCTTTCTTCAGCGATTGCACTGCTGCCTCAACTTCTTCCCGGAGAATTGGGAGGATTTCTTCTTCTTCTCTGCTCTCGGGACATGCTAGAACTGATGGGTCTCCATTTGGTGTATGGTTGTAAAGGTCAGAGCAGTACTCTGTCCATCTGTCCAAGACTTCTTGTTCTTCTGTAAGGCAAATGCCAGACTTGCTTTGGATAGTGGAGACTTTGGGCTGTTTAACACTTGTCAGCCGCTTCACAGTCTGGTAGGCCTTCTTGCTGTTGTTCTTGTTCAGATTGTTCTCTATTTCCTGGCATTGATCTTCTATCCAGTTCTCCTTTGCTGTGCGCATGCCTTTTCGGATGTCATTGTTGATTTTTCGGTAGACATCAGCTCCCTGTGAGGTGTTCTTTTTCTTTTTTAACTCTCTTCGTTTATTACACAGATCCAAAAGTTCAGGTGTGATCCACGGCTTCTTCTTTGGTCGGTGCTTGCCAGTAATCTCAGTGGCGGCATCTGTTACAGCTGAGTTGAAGGTATTGGTCATGGTGTTGACATCTACTTCGCCTGCCCCCAAAATAAGCAGTGGTGCAAATTTCCCTCCAATTGTGGCCTGAAATATTTCTGCCACCTCCGGGTCTTGCAGTTTGTCCAGGTCGAACTTCAGCCTAGTGCACTTTGCTGTATTTACTCTCTTCAAATGGAGCCGGAAAGACATCATCACGAGATCGTGGTCACTTCCAATGTCTGCTCCTGGAAAAGTGCGTGTCCTGCCAATGTTGATGCTTGATCTGAAGCGTTTCTTGACCATGATGTAGTCGATCTGGTTGTGATGTTCCCCGCCGGGACTGTGCCATGTCCATCGTCTGGATTTTTTGTGGAGACCAAGCGTGTTTGCCAGTACCAGATTGTTGTATCTGGCAAACTCCAATAGCCTCAGACCCCGGTCATTTGTCTCGTTGTTGCAGTGGGGTCCGCATGTGTCTCCCCAGTTGTGGTGCGCATCTTGGCCAACCTTGGCATTCCAGTCGCCTTGCACTATGACTATGTCCTTCTTCGGCACTTGGTCAAGGACCGCCTGTATATTTTCATAAAAATCCTCCACTTCGCTGTCTTCATAGTCTGATGTTGGGGCATAGGCCTGGATGATGGTAATGTTGAAAGGGGTTGCTCTCAGACGGATGGTAATGAGTCTACTGGAGACTGGGCGGCAACCCATGACAGTGGCTAGAATGTTCTTGTGGACCAAGAATCCAACGCCGTGTTCGTGCCTGTCATCTCTACCGCTGAAATAGAGCTTAAACCTTTTTCACAGGGCAGACTTTATAAGATCGGTACCCATCCCCTTTGCTTGGCCTGCTTTATTTTTCTCACTTCTTCAAATGGAAGCCATATACCCCATCACAGCTTGATCGCTCGGCGTGATTGCTGTATGTCAAGTCTCAGTCCTCTGCATTTGTGTCTAAAAACCCGTGGTAGCTAATAGAAGGAGGAAAATAATGATATATTACAACAACAACGTCAACAACAACACCACAAAACAAAACAACAAGGCAGTAGTGGGACGCATCGATACATTGGACGAAGCAATGTGATCACAACAGGTACTGCTGAAGATCAAATAAACAATCAGAATCCAAAGACATGATCCATGCTCTCATCAGTATTTGGACACAACGAACAGTAGACACAGGAATTGCACTGAATAATAAAGATCAAATTTGGGGTGGAAAGATATAAAGACGTAGACATCTTGTACACAGATCTGCACTGTCAGCACATTAATGTCATCAGTTTCTTGGTCTCTTTTGGGAACACTTCCTTTTAAAACCCTACAGATCTGATGCAAAGAGCGATCTTAAATACTTGTATCAGACAATCACATTGAATGTCCAAGTCAAATGTCCAATTAAAATGACATGTATGGACTATCATTAAAATGATACATGTATGGACTATAGTGTTTTGTCTTGTACTTTGGACAATACCAAACAAACTGAAGTCCGAGTCAAAACCTAGTAACAACTGACATACATTACTCAATCATCATCATCATCATCATCATCATCATCATCATCATCATCATCATCATCATCCAGTACAACTTATGTTAATCTGATGAATATAAATTGATGCAACAACAACAACATCATCATCATCATCATCATCATCATCAACATCATCATTATCATTATTAAAGGACACCCAAGTACCCATTAAGCTAAAGCATCCATTCATTTGACAGACTTTGCAGTGCCACAGACCAAAAACAATATCACAAGCCAATACATAAATGTTAATTGACTGGTCTGCCTGCTAGAATGTGTTGAGCGATAGTGAAGAATTTAAAATGTTAAGTTATGATGTATGCACCCTTCCCGCCACTGTGTGTGTGTGTGTGTGTGTGTGTGTGTGTGTGTGTGTGTGTGTGTGTGTGTGTGTGTGTGTGTGTGTGTGTTTATTCACCTCCCTCCCACCAGCGCTGCGATCATGCCCGTCGGCGTGGAGATATTTACGCGCTTTATAAATTATTCATTCATTCATTCATTCATACAGCAATCCCACCATAACTCAATCAATGGATACCAGTCCTATCAGGCAATTACTGATGACCATATCATCACACAGACATTTTGTACTACCAACATCAAAGACAGCAATCCCACCATAACTCAATCAATGGATACCAGTCCTATCAGGCAATTACTGATGACCATATCATCACACAGACATTTTGTACTACCAACATCAAAGACAGCAAACAAAAACACCAACTACAGTTCGAAACGTTTTGGGTCATCCTTCATGAAATCCTTATCAACAAGGAATCTTGTTCCACTGGTTGGTTAGGGGTTTCTCGTTGCTTTTTCGTCATATATGAGAGGAATCGTCACAACAGTTCTGGGAATGCCAATATGTTGGTCAAAGAGTTGATTAAAATGACATTTAGTTTTAACTTCCTTTTCAGTTAAAACATGCATCTCTTTAACTGACAGGGGTATATTTAATTTTACTGCATTATTATTTTCGGCACCAGTTTTTGCAGCTCGGTCAGCCCAGTCATTAAAGAGAAAACCACAATGAGAAGGAACCCAACAAAAGTTAACTTCTGTTCCATTAATTATAATACTATGAATCAAGTTCTTAATTTCAAAAATAATTTCTTTTCTTTCTTTACTGTTATTAGATTTTAGAGCTTCTAAAACTGATTTTGAATCAACACAGATGACTACACTAGAAACATGTAATGGGAGATTTATAATTCTATTTAAAGACATCAGTATTGCTATCAATTCTGCAGTGAAAATGGAATATCCTTTTCCTAAATAAAATGATTCTGTAATTTTAAAGTCAGGAATAACAAAACCTGCTCCCGCATTACCATTTTCTAAGACCGATCCGTCAGTGTATATCTTAAGTTGTGCTGAATACTTTTCATATAAATGATTACGAACATCAATTATCATTAAACCTGGGTTATTATACTTGGTTTCATTTGTTAAAAGAATGTCAAAGTTAGCATTTTCAAGTTCCCATACAGGTATTGGTGACACTATGTTCTGATTACATACAAAATCTGTTTTTTGAAGATGTTTCGGAATTATGTCATATGTATAAGTTGCTATCGTTTGAAAACATTTAATTTTTTGTGAATGTTTAGGATAAGATATATCTGATCTTAAATATAGTTCCTCATGCCTACTATTATCTACTGCATTTGCTCTTAGAACATACTTAGCGCATGATAATTTTCTCCAATCGTCCAAAGGCATAACTCCAGCTGTTTCATACGCTCGCATTGTGTTAGTGTGTACAGGAACTCCAAGAGCCAATTTGATAGCCTTACTGTCTAAACTCTGTATTTTTTTAATATAGCATATAGGGGCAGAAAAATAAGCCTCTTGGCCGTACGTTAATTTAGATCTAACAAGCGCACATGCTAAATGTACTAGAGATTTAGGGTCCTGTCCCCAAGGTTGTTTGAGGATAATTTTTAATAAAGTATAACTTTTGACAGCTTGTTGAATTAAATATTCAATATGCTTTTTCCAATGTAATTTATGGGTAAAATATACACCTAGGAATTTAACTTCTCTTACATATTTTAATTCCTCATGTTCAATGTAAATTTTAGGCAGTTGTCTAGGTTCATGACCATTAGTAAACAAAATCATACTAGTTTTTTCTTTAGATAGTTCCAATCCATTTTGATTCATAAAATAAGTAATATTATTTATTTCTAGTTGGTATAATTTTGCAACATGTTTAATTTCATAAAGAGATGTTTTCCGTCTCAAAGATACATTCATCCAAAGGGCAATATCATCAGCGTATTGAACAATCGATATTCGTTTGCTTATAACTCTTGGTAAATCATACAATAAGATATTAAAAAGAAGCGGTGAAATTACTGAACCTTGTGGAATTCCCATATCTATAGTGCGATGAGTAGAATATGAATTTCCAACCTTCACACTCATTTTACGACCTTTAAGAAAGGTTCTGATGTAATTATAAATATATCCAGATAATCCTATCTGTTTCAACTTGTACAATAGACGAGCGTGCCAGACCCTGTCATACGCTTTTTTTATATAAAAAAATGTAGCCAAAATGCTTTTTCTTTTAGCAAATTGCCTCTTGATGTGAGTGCTTAATTTTACTAAATGATCTACTGTTGATCTGCCTTTTTTAAATCCTGCCTGGTTATTTGGGATGACATTATATTTACAACAAAAATAAGTCAGTCTTTCCAATATAATCTTCTCCATTTTTCGTAATATATGAGAGGAAACAAGCGTTATTATAATCACTTTTGTATGGACCAGCTTTATGAGGGTGGTGACCATTTGCTTTCCACTCTGCGTTTTAACCTTCAGCGGTTGTCAAAAGTAATCATAGGTATTGTTTTATTGAAAATAGGTATTATTATATGGAGAACAATGGTGAGGATTATGCTGGATTCTTGCAGGTTTTCGCGAACGATAGTCACCCATCCAAACACAAACCCCCGGGCTGGAGGGCTGCCCCGAGTTGCCCAGCCAGAGCGCTACTTAACGCTAAGTAACTATTTTGGCGGAAAGTCTGCGCAACCATGTGTTCGCGGACAGCGCTAGAGAGCGCTCTGTAGAGATCTCGAAGGGTGGTTTGCGAAGAGAAAAAGATGGCGGCCTGAGTGGTGAGTTTTCGATTTGCAAATGGCGATGTGTTGAACGGTGAAATAGCAAATGAGGATTTTTGTCATTTACTGTCTGGTAAGATTTTGTACTTGTTACTTGACGGAATAATTATGTGTATGTGCAATTATTGACAATAACTTTCACTTTCAGCTGACTTCACTTTCAATGGCTGTTGCGCAGACAACATGTGCTGCGCCATTTAAAAGCACTCTCTTATGGCAAAAGGTTGCCCACAAGCAAAAATAGTTCGTGCGGAGTAATTGCAAACGTTCTGTGGCGCTGTTTTTTCTAAGCAACTCAGGACCGGTTTCAGCTGCTTTTAGAAAAAAAAAATTTATTTAAACCCGCTAGCATACCATGGAACCTTGAGAAGTACTGACATCTGCACCCACACAGGAGGGAGAAATTATGTGTTAAAGAATTTACTACACACACATGCGCGCGCACGCATACAGATTGATATTTTCAGTTGAGCGTAGGCGTGTAAGAAAAATTGAAAGACACCCCCTCTCTACCACCCCTCTACAATAGTACACAAAATTATGCTGACTGTATGGTAAACAGTGTTGTCTGCTCGGCGTCCTTCACCATCAAGACGCCTCCAATACTCTGCACTGTATCACATAAGTTTATATGTTGAGTATATGGTACACAATTTTGTCGACTGCACACAAGTTAATATGCTGAATGTATTGAATACCCAGTGTTATCGATTGCACACAAGTTAACATGTTGACTGTATGGTACCCAGTGTTGTCCATGGTACCCAATGTTGTCCATTGCACACTAGTACCCAGTGTTGTCCATTGCACACTAGTACCCAGTGTTGTCCATGGTACCCAATGTTGTCCATTGCACACTAGTACCCAGTGTTGTCCATGGTACCCAATGTTGTCCATTGCACACTAGTACCCAGTGTTGTCCATGGTACCCAATGTTGTCCATTGCACACTAGTACCCAGTGTTGTCCATGGTACCCAATGTTGTCCATTGCACACTAGTACCCAGTGTTGTCCATGGTACCCAATGTTGTCCATTGCACACTAGTACCCAGTGTTGTCCATGGTACCCAATGTTGTCCATTGCACACTAGTACCCAGTGTTGTCCATGGTACCCAATGTTGTCCATTGCACACTAGTACCCAGTGTTGTCCATGGTACCCAATGTTGTCCATTGCACACTAGTACCCAGTGTTGTCCATGGTACCCAATGTTGTCCATTGCACACTAGTACCCAGTGTTGTCCATGGTACCCAATGTTGTCCATTGCACACTAGTACCCAGTGTTTTCCATGGTACCCAATGTTGTCCATTGCACACTAGTACCCAGTGTTTTCCATGGTACCCAATGTTGTCCATTGCACACTAGTACCCAGTGTTTTCCATGGTACCCAATGTTGTCCATTGCACACTAGTACCCAGTGTTGTCCACCCAGCGTGCTTCAAAATCAAGACACCTCACTGATCTTCCTGATAAAATTCTTGTCTTATGTTATGTTATGTTATGTTATGTTATGTTATGTTATGTTATGTTATGTTATGTTATGTTGTGTTATCTTATCTTATCTCTGCCCTAACGTGCAACTCTCACGTGATGAAGGGCGATAAATCGAGGCCCGGACAATTCATCAAATCCGCAACTTACTGGCCCATTTGTCACGTAGGGGCGTGCTGCCATGGTGACGACGAATCGCAAGCGGTAACACAAACATCCCTCGTGCACCGGCCAAGGTCATTCTGGCTTTGTGCTAGGCCTGGTGGAAAACTTATTACGCACAGTGACACTCGCTACTTTCGTGTCAAATTTTCACTGAATTATAAATTATAATAATACTATAGGAAGCTATCAATGCGCTTTTTCTTCAATGGAACTCAAAGCGTGGTGATCTGAAGAGATTACAGAAGTCGGAATAGAAATCAA
This sequence comes from Oncomelania hupensis, assembly GCA_036898135.1. Lineage (NCBI taxonomy): Eukaryota > Metazoa > Mollusca > Gastropoda > Littorinimorpha > Pomatiopsidae > Oncomelania > Oncomelania hupensis. Next base: position 80,596,979 of record CM072515.1, read on the forward strand.
TTTTTATTTTTACAATTTTAAATTTACTGCATCCAATATCATTATTGAAGGGAGTGATGAAACTCGGAGTGTCCTGAGAAGTCTTGAAACCCCTCAGAGTATATATATATATATATATATTGTAATGCCCTGAAGAAGGTTCTTAAAAACCGAAAATTTTGAAAATTGAGTGGATCGTTTTCAAAGTGTTTTATGTTATGTGTGTGTGTGTGTATAGATAGATAGATAGATAGATAGATAGATAGATAGATAGATAGATAGATAGATAGATAGATAGATAGATAGATAGATAGATAGATAGATAGATAGATAGATAGATAGATAGATAGATAGATAGATAGATAGATGATAGATAGATAAGAGAAACAAGAAAAAATGAGATGACGAGGAAACGAAGAGACAAAAAAATAAAAACCAAAAAGAAAGAAGAAGTAGAAGAACGAAGAAGGAAATGTAAGTTGTGACGTAAGAGTGATGTATATAGATGTTGGTGTGCAGGCTGGTTGCATGCTGGTTCTATTCACAAGACAACCCAGTTTGTGACCCCCAATGTTACGGCGCTGACTTCTAACTTTGTTGGCGTCTTTCTTCTCCGTCTAAGTATAATAGCCCAGTCTGCTGAATGCATATCTTGTCGGCAAGGGACGGACAGTTAGTTTTTATGATTGAAGGAGGAGAACGGTAAGAAGAGGAAACGAAGAAATATGGTGAAGGGACGACGATGAGGAGGAGGAAGAGGACGAAAAGAAGAGAAGAAGAAAACGAAGAAGGAAGAAGAAGAGGAGGAGGAAGAAAAAGAGGACGAAAAAGAAGAAGGAACAACAAGAGAAGAAAGAAGACTAAATTGTAAAACACAATAACGCATACAGAAAATGAAGTTTGGGAATGGTTGTGAGGAAGAAGAAGAAGACGACAATGAACTGCACATGAAAATGATTGGTTGTCTGTATTTCCCCAGGTCTCTGACTCCCCGCCTATGTTTTGGTCGTGTAGTAGTTGGTGTCCAATACAATAACCCGTCGTTAATATTTACACAGACAAACACACACACACCCACACACACACACACACAAATATTTGCAATACATCAGAACTGGGTTTATTTAAGAATGTACGAATCGGAAAGTGATTTTTTGACGGAAAGAACGCAAACTTCTTCTAAAAATGTAAGAATTTGATACAAAATTGGTTCTTTCCGTTTAAAAAGTTGACCTAGTTCGTCTCCTATAGGCGACGAAATAGGTCGAACTTTCTTCAAAATTTCTCCGAAAATTGACTGTATTTTCTCCGTCCCGGATAGAGCACTCCCTTGTACTTAAAACACTCTCATGCACTACAACTCCCATGCACTAAAAGAGCACTCCCGCGCTAGAAAAAAGTGGGGTCCTGGAAAAAAGTGGGTTCCAAGCAAATAAACCCATTTCTTAATAAAAAAAAAGACAAGGTCTGCTACCCATTTGTGCGTTTATTCAAGTGCACACCCCCCCCCCCCCCCCCACACACACACACACTCACACATTTTGACAATTTATTCAGAAATTATGACAAAGCGTTATATTACAACACATCGTCTTCTGATAATAATGAAATTAAAACATCTTATCACTTCAGACCCATCCTACATTCTCTCCACTGGCTTCCTGTATCTCGGAGGATTACCTACAAAATCTGTACTTTCCGTTTCAAGTGCGTCCATGGATTAGCCCCTTCCTACCTCACCCAGAACATTCTTTTCTACAAACCATCTAGAAATCTTCGTTCTTCCTCTGAAACTCTCATGCTACAAATACCCCGCAACAAACTCTCCTCCGCAGGCTGTCGATCCTTCTCAGTGCTTGGCCTTCAACTTGGAACTCTCTTCCCCTCTCTCTCTCTCTCTCTCTCTCTCTCTCTCTCTCTCTCTCTCTCTCTCTCTTTGCAGCTCTCCAAACATAGCCACTTTCAAGTCCAACTTGAAAACTCATCTCTTCCTTAAAAATGTCTGATATCGCCTCCCATCACCATCATCATTCCTTTTTTTTCTGATTCAGACCACCGCCGTCACACCGCCGTCATTCCGCCGTCACTCCGCCGTCATTCCGCACGCCCATATCGCCCTTATTCCACAGCTGCTACGTCCCTCGTTTTTTTTTATAGTTTACTTGTAAATATTCTTGTTCATGTTTGTATTATGTCATTTACATAATTTATTAGTGCCTCGTTTTTTATAGTTTACTTGTAAATATTCTTGTTCATGTTTGTATTATGCCATTACATAATTATTAGTGCCTCGTTTTATAGTTTACTTGTAAATATTCTTGTTCATGTTTGTTTTATGTCATTACATAATTTATTAGTGCCTCGTTTTTATAGTTTACTTGTAAATATTCTTGTTCATGTTTGTATTATGTCATTACATAATTTATTAGTGCCTCGTTTTTTATAGTTTACTTGTAAATATTCTTGTTCATGTTTGTATTATGTCATTACATAATTTATTAGTGCCTCGTTTTTTATAGTTTACTAGTAAATATTCTTGTTCATGTTTGTATTATGTCACTACATAATTTATTAGTGCCTCGTTTTTGATTCACTTCATTTCGTATGTGTTTCGATGTTAACGTTAAGTATAATTGCATGAGAACTGCGCTTTGAACTAATGTCATTAGGAAACAGCGCTATATTAATACCCTTATTATTATTATTATTATTATTATTATTATTATTATTATTATTATTATTATTATTATTATTATTATTATCATCATCATCATCATCATCATCATCATCATCATCATCATTATTATTATTATTATTATTATTATTATTATTATTACTAGTAGTAGTAGTAGTAGTAGTAGTAGTAGTAGTAGTAGTAGTAGTAGTAGTAGTAGTAGTAGTAGTAAATGTAAGCATTGAAACCAACAGGCGCACGAAAACATGAGCAAAGGAAACTGACAATCAGGCAATCCACAGGCACACAACCAATCTCCATGGCACAATACACACGCCGTATACTGGTCATTTTTCTTGGACAGGAATCAGTGGTAGTCACCATATGTGATTATCCAACCATTGTCAACAGTTCTGTGTTAATTTGTTAAATAATAAATATAATATAATGCCAAATTTTGGAGTTTTAGACTCTTTCTCTTTATTTCTCTCTATCTCTTGATCTCGCTCGCTCTCTCTCTCTCTCACGCGCACACACACACACACACACACACACACACACACACGAACTTTTCTTTCAACATAAACAATGGCGGAAACACAGACCTGGTGGAATATAGACTTGGGGGAACATGGGCCTAATGTAACATAGACTTGAGGAAACAGATCTAGCGAAATACCGATGGGCGAACATAAACCTAGTAAAATATAGACTTGGGGGAACATAGACAGTGGAATATAGACTTGGGGGAACATAGACGTATACAATAGAAACGTGAAGAAACATAGACTAGTAAAATACAGACTTCGGGAAACATAGGCCTAGTAAAATCCAGACTTGGGGGAACACAGAATATAGACCTTGGGAACACAGGGTTGCGTGCGGGGAAATGTGGATGGGGGCGGGGAAGTGTGGATGGGCGTGGGCGTTGAGAGCGCGAATTGCCAAAAGTCAGTCACTCACTTATGTAAGGTCTGGTCACAGAAAACATTACAGACAACAAAAGAACGGAGAGAAGAAAAGACAATTTGCTAGCCTTCGATAGACGGACAATCGCCCAAACATAAAATATCAGTTCATGATAGGTGTTAATACCCTTTTCTACATACATTCAAACTGCAAAATTACTTATGCTGCTAATGATATTACTATAATCATTTAGTTTTCTAAAGACAAAGCGCTCACACGCGTACTGTCACACAAGCTGTGGCAAAATAAGAGACTGCACAGTACAATAAAACATAAAGCAATACAAATATAGGTACTAAATTATATAAATTTAACACATGAAAGAAACACCAGCAATTAATGTTTATGATGTTTTATTAATTACTCAAGTTTTACTGACAAAAGTTGGTTATAAACGCCAATCGCATGTTGGACGTACTTTGTATTCAAAGAATGTGGATACAACCTTTATTTATCAAGCATGCTTAACAAAAGAGCTTAGTATTTCTATTTTCTTTTTCTAGCCGAGCGGAATATTTGACTCTCGCTTCTCGGCCACCTCCCTCAGAACACGGCCCAACCCCAACTGTTACGTCTATTTATCCCTCGCAAGAAGGACATCAAAATGGTTGCCTTGTGCCACGACACTCTCTGCAGGTCACTGCCACTAACCTGCATTACGTGAGTGCCGACGATGCCACCAAAAGTGGAAGATGAAGGGTCAGGCGGGGAGAACACATCTCGTGTGGCCTCGTCCTGCATATCAGATGCCCTTGCAGATCACGAAAGCAGTCAGTATATGGGGTAGAGCAATCTCCAACCTCCGTTTTGCGGATGGCATGGATGAATTGGCTGAAGAGGAACAAGAACTTGAACACCTCGTACAGAAGCTTAACACCACCTCCAGAGCCTATGGAATGGAAATAAGTGCAGAGAAGACCAAAATGATGACTAACAGCACCAATGGCATCAACATGGATATCAAAGTCCAAGGCCAATCCCTCAACACAGTGCATCGCTTCAAATATTTAGGAGCCATTGTATCAGACAATGGGTTCCTACAGAAAGTCCTCTCCAGGTTGAAGCCCATTTGTCATCTCCATCTTCCTATACGCTTGCTAAACATGGACCATCACAGCAGATCTACAACGAAGAATACAAGTCATGGAGATGAGGTGCTACAGAAGACTTCTGGGCATTTCCTATGCCCAGCACATCACCAACAACGAAGTCCGACAGAACATCACACAAGCCATTGGACAACACGATGACATGCTCACAGCGGTAAAGGAACGGAAACTCCGCTGGCATGGCCATGTCACCAGAGCATCAGACCTTGCAAAATCCATCCTGCAAGGAGACAAAAGAAGAGGAAGACTGAAAAAATAGGTGGAAGGACAACATTCGAGAATGGACTGGCTTGACACTGAGCGAAGATATGAGGGTTGCTGAGGAAAGAGAAAGATGGAGTATGCTGATTAAACGATCATCTGCCCCAACGACCTTCGAGTCACGAAATCAAGTATCAAAATAATGATGATGATGATGCTGATGATGATGCTGCTGCTGCTGTTGCTGCTGCTGCTGATGATGATGATTTGCATAGCGTCTTTGCCCTCGAAAGGGTATGCTAAATACGCAAGGGGCCACAGGTCCATTTCAATACCACGTTGAAGCCTGGATCTATTGTTCGTTCCCGTGCTGATTTGGGAATCAACTTACTCTTCTCCACTCTCTACCCCTCAAGTCATCTCTCTCTCTCTCTCTCTCTCTCTCTCTCTCTCTCTCTCTCTCTCTCTCTCTCTCTCTCTCTCTCTCTCTCCCACCCCGGTTTTACCTTTGTTAAAAAAAAATGCTTTGCTAAATTTTTAGCGCAAGTGAACGTATATTGCGACAAAATAGTTGCAATAAAAATAGATCAATGTGTTTTTGGAGCTGACAAAGATGTACTTTAACTGGCCTGTTATATTCCGCCTTTATAACAACACAGACCTTAATGATGGAGTAGTCATTTTAGAACAATTGCTGAGTAATTTAATGCATACTTAAAATTGTCACTTGTTTATATTTGGTGATTTAAATGCTAGAACTGGTGTTGAACAGCCTCACAGAGAGGACAAGTTGAATTACTCACCCGATCTTCATGATAGTGATGTAGGCACGATCGAAGGATCAAGTTGTAAACTCGCTCGGCAGATCACTGCTAAATTTGTTTTCTGTTTGATTGTATCATAGCAAACGGTAGCAGTGAGAGGGATGTTGGAGGGGAATACACATACGTGTCACCACATGGTTGTAGTGTTGTTGACTATTTTGTTTTATCCGAAGACTTATTTTTGACCCATTCCTGCTCCTTAAAGGTTAAAGATCATATCCAGTCTTGACATCTTCAAGTACAGTTCAGGATATCAGTAAAGCATAGCAGACCGGGTTCAGAAGACGTTAGACCCAGTGTCGAAGAGCGCATTGTGTGGTCTGATAGTTTTATGCAAACTTTCAAAGAAGAAATTAATTCTAATTACTTCCAAAAACAAATGCAGAATGCTCGCACATTATTACAGGAAAACGTTGATAAATCAGTCGACGTGTTCGCATCTGCAGTGTGTGGTGCAGCAGCATGCACGATAAGAACGGCTGGAAAGAAAAGCAACAACAAGCAAGGCTGGTTTGATAGAGAGTGTGCGCAGAAGAAGTCTCGCTTGAGAAAGCTGCTGCGTGCTTTCCAGCGGGCTGGGACAGATAGCCGAGAAAAAAAGAGAGGAACATGTTAGAGAGAGAAAAGAGTATAGACAACTTTTGAGAGAAAAGAAAGGAGAATTTGACCAAATTAGGTTAGCAAAATTGAAACCGTCTGTTATTTACCTCAAGCTGTTTTGGCAGACAATTCGATGAGTAAATAGGAATTCTGTTATTTATAATGACGTCACTAAAGACCAGTGGTATGAACACTTTTTTCAGTTTTTTAATGTACAGCAGAGTGAAGCCCAGACAGATGATGAAGATTGTAATGATCAAAATATGGAATCTGAACAATATGATCCTCTATTCACCCAGGCTATTTCAAGGGATGAGGTTTAGGCCAGCATTGGTAACCTTAAAACTGGAAAGAGCGCGGGTCCAGACAAAATAGTTTAAGAAATGCTGAAGAATGGTGGAGATGCAGTTGTTGATTTTCTTATCAGTCTTTTTAATTATTTGTTTGATAGCGGTACATTTCCAATGGAATGGTCAAAGTCTATCATTGTACCAATTCATAAAAAGGGGGATGTGAACATCCCAAATAACTAAAGGGGAATTTCATTAACTAGCATTGTTGGCAAAGTGTATGCGCATATTTAAAAAAAAGGCTATCACGATGGGCTGAACAAAACGAAAACATAGTGAAGGGACAGGCAGGCTTTAGAGCAGGTTACACCACCATAGACCACATTTTTACTTTGTTCGCCGTGGTGCAGCGATACTTGGAGAGAAACGCAAAATTGTATGTCGCTTTTGTTGATTTAAAAAAGCCTTTGATTCGGTTGACAGAAACAATTTGTGGCATGTGTTACGCAGAGCTGGAGTCAAAAGTAAATTGTACTTTGCTTTGCGAGGTGTGTACAGCACTGTACTTGCATGTGTAAGAGATAAAGGCGTGTATTCTATTATTTTGAGTGTCCTATCGGAGTCAAGCAGGGTTGTCTCCTAAGCCCGAAAATATTTTCATTCTTTATAAATGAGCTTGCCGTAGAATTATCTAAGAAAGGTAAACGTAGAATCCAGCTGGTTCCAGGAGCAGTTAAAATCTTTTTGCTTTTATTTGCAGACGATGTGATTCTCATGTCAGACACAATTGTAGGCTTGCAACACCAGCTAGACTGTCTGAAGTATGAAGCTGATAGGCTTTATCTCACTGTCAATTTGGATAAGACAAACGTTATGGTGTTTAGAAAGGGAGGACATCTAGCAGGAAAAGAGAAGTGGTTCTAGGGGAGAGGGAGTAAAGTAAAATAAACAAACTGGTACAAATAGTTAGGAATGACATTTACTACTAAATTAACTATGAATTCGGCCCTGAAGGAAGTGTGCAAAAAAGGTAGAAAATGGGTTATGGAAATCCTCCGATCTCTCAGAAATGACCTGACTTTGTTTTGGAAATTGTTTGACATTCAGATGGAGCCATTTCTGACATATGCAGCAGACGTATGGGGTTTTGACGAGAGTGCAAACAATATAGAAAAGGTACACACTTTCGCCCTGAAGAGGTTTTTATCTATACCCCAGCTGCATGCTTCCAATATTATGGTTTACGGGGAGACCGGAAGATATACATTGTACATCAAAATCCATGTGAGATACGTGAAGTATTGGTTGAAATTAATGCGTCTTCCGAGTGCCAGACTCTGCAGGCAGGCTTATGATATGATGCGTTTTCCGAGTGCCAGACTCTGCAGGCAGGCTTATGATATGATAATAATAATAATAATGGACATTTATATAGCGCTATTACTTGTCTTTTTATAGACAAGCGCATAGCGCTTTACATGAAAGGAAAGAAACAAGCATGAAACAACTTACAATATTGCATTAGAAATTATACAATGAGAAAAAATAAAATAAAATAAAACCAAACACACAACATCAAACAAAATACATAAAGTTAACTTTCTGCAAACAAGTCATCACAATCACAGCAAATCCACAAGCATAGCCAAAAGCAGAACAAATATGAGCTGCGGCTAGGGTCTATAGAATGAAGGATTTAGTCAGGATAGTAGAGTTTGAAGAGGTGAGATTTTAGAGCTTTTTTGAATGAGGGTGTGGTCTGCTTGTGGCTGGAAGAGTGTTCCATTGTCTGGGTGCACAATAGGTGAATGCCCGTTCTCCGTACATTTTGGTGTTGGTTTTTTGAATGCAGAGTGTGCGAGAGTCAGAAGAAGAGCGAAGAGTGCGAGAAGGGACATAGACTGACAGCAGATCTGACAGATATGAAGGGCAGGTTCCAGAGAAGAAATTGTGGCACAGTACGGACAGTTTGTATTTAATGCGGGCCTCTATGGGTAGCCAATGAAGCTTACGGAGTAGTTGAGTGATGTGATCGCGCTTTTTTGCCCTAAAGACTAGCCTAGCAGCACAATTCTGGACTTTTTGAAGTTTGTCTATGAGATGACTCGGGCAGGAAGCCAGTAGGGCATTACAATAGTCTAGCCTAGACAAGACTAAAGCACAGACTAAGGTGATGGTTGCTTGAAGGGTTAAGTAGCAGCGAATGGAGCTGATCTGACGCAAGGCAGCATATGCTGATTTACAAACTTGTGCAATATGGAAATCAAGCGTCATGTCACTCGACATAAAAAAGCCTAGATTTCTAGCCGACTGAGAGAAAGAGATTTCATGCTCTCCTACACTTACAGAGGTGGGCAAGGTGCAAGCTAAGGCAGTTCTGGTCTTTTTGAACAGGAGAACCTCTGTTTTATCATCATTGAGCTTTAACTTGTTTTGTTTCATCCAGGATCGGACATTAGAAATGCAATTCTGTACAATCTGGACATTGGTATCGATTTGTACCGGAAGACTTGATTTTAAAAGCTGAGTATCGTCAGCAAAAGCTTCAACAGTTACATCGTGTTTTTGAATCAGTTCGAGCAAAGGCTTTGTGTACAACACGAAGAGAATCGGTCCAAGAACTGACCCCTGCGGCACACCATAAGTCAAATTTTCCTTCTTTGAGAGCACGTCAGCAATGCTGACAGTTTGCGTACGACCTTGGAGGTATGACTTGAACCAGGCCAAGGCATTCCCTGAAACTCCAAACTGCGACTCGAGAGTTTCGAACAGAATATTGTGGTCTACAGTGTCAAAGGCAGCCGATAGATCAAGAAGTGTTAGAAGAGATAAGTTGCCTTTGTCCAGAGCAAGCAGAATGTCACCTGTGATTTTGAGTAATGCTGTCTCGGTGCTATGAGAGGTGCGATAGGCTGACTGATGGGGACTGAGAAGAGAGTTGCTTTGCAAGTATGAGAGTAACTGCTTCAGTACCAACTTTTCTGTACCCTTGGACCATAATGATAGATTAGATACTGGTCTGTAGTTTTTTAGTTCATTCTGATTTAGGCTGGGCTTTTTTAGCAGTGGCTTGACAACTGCCGTCTTGAAAGGTGCAGGTCTTCCCAGTGCAAGACTCTGCAGGCAGGCTTATGATATGATGCGTCTTCCCAGTGCCAGACTCTGCAGGCAGGCTTATGATATGATGCGTCTTCCGAGTGCCAGACTCTGCAGGCAGGCTAATGATATGATGCGTCTTCCGAGTGCCAGACTCTGCAGGCAGGCTTATGATATGATGCGTCTTCCGAGTGCCAGACTCTGCAGGCAGGCTTATGATATGATGCGTCTTCCGAGTGCCAGACTCTGCAGGCAGGCTAATGATATGATGCGTCTTCCGAGTGCCAGACTCTGCAGGCAGGCTTATGATATGATGCTGAATCAATGCAAGAAAGGAAAACTGAACTCGGTTGCAGGGATGAAAAGAATATTAATGGAAAATGGGTTTGGGATTGTTTGGCTAAGTCAGGGTGTGGGACAAAAATCACGTTTCGTTTTAGAATTTAAAGACAGGCTCATTTCATGCTTCATGCACAACTGGCATTCGGAAACAGAGAAAAATTACAAATATACATGGTACTATTCCTTTAAGTCTCTTTTTGATTCCGAGCGATACCTTTTATTCTTAACTAATCTTTGGTACAGAGAGTGTTTTGCTCCTTTTAGACTGAGAGTATTTGGTTTTAAAAATAATATGTTGTGGTTTGCAGACAGAAGGAATGAAAACAATAAGTGTTCAGTGTGTAGTAAAGCTGAAGAAGACGAATTGCAATTTTTGTGTCATTGTGAAGCATATGATCATTTACGAAGGAAAAGCATAATGTTGATGTCCATTAAACACAACCCAACTTGGAACGTCATTTCCTTCTTGTTGGCATGTAAGAATGAAAGTAAGGTGTTTGATCTAGCAAAATACATTGCTGATGCTATCAGTTTGCGAACCAAACTGTTGGAAATTAGCTTTTGATGTACATGATGATCCTATGTAAATAATTATGTAAATATATTAAACTACTTGTCAAACGGCGTGGATGACAGCACTTTTCTGTGCCGATTTGATGGATTGATAGATGTGTACACAAATGTATGTCTGTAATATGTAGCCTTTATAAGGACGGAATGAGTGTGTTGCGTCGCGTCTCCTCTAAAGATCTGAGTATGATACAGTATGAACAAGAGTGAAAATGGAAGGAAAAGAGTGGACAAATGACAACTCAGCTGTGACACAAGCCGCCACTGAGATCCTTGGCAAGCACCGACCAAAGAAGACGCCGTGGATCACACCTGAACTTTTGGTTCTCTGTGATAAACGAAGAGAGATTTAAAAAAAAAAAAAAAAAAAAAAAAGAACACCTCACAGGGAGCTGATGTCTACCGAAAAATCAACAGCAAAGGAGAACTGGATAGAAGATCAATGCCAGGAAATAGAGAACAGTCTGAACAAGAACAACAGCAAGAAGGCCTACCAGACTATGAGGCGGCTGACAAGTGTTAAACAGCCCAAAGTCTCCACGATCCAAAGCAAGTCTGGCATATGCCTTACAGAAGAACAAGAAGTCTTGGACAGATGGACAGAGTGCTGCTCTGACCCTTACAACCATACACTAAATGGAGACCCATCAGTTCAAGCATGTCACGAGAACAGAGAAGAAGAAGAAATCCTCCCATTTCTCCGGGAAGAAGTTGAGGCAGCAGTGCAATCGCTGAAGAAAGGGAAGTCAGCGGGAGTGGACAACATATCCGCGGAACTGCAACAAGCAGGAGGAGAAGCGATGATTGATGCCCAAACCATTATCTGTAACAAGATCTGGCAGAATGGGGAGTGGCCTATACCATGGACCCAGTCGCTTGTCATCACTCTTCCCAAAAAAGGTAACCTTCAGGAGTGTGAACATTACCGCACCATCAGCCTTAACAGCCATCCCAGCAAGGTCCTCCTGAAAATAATACTCAACAGGTTGAAACCCCAAGCTGAACAAATCATAGCTGAAGAACAAGCAGGATTCAGGGCAGGGCGAAGTACCACTGAACCGATTTTCAACCTCAGAATAATCGGTGAGAAATACTTACAGCACCAACAACATCTATATCAAGTGTTCATAGACTTCAAGAAGGCGTTTGACCGAGTCTGGCATGCAGCTCTATGGGTAACAATGAAAGTGTACAACATCAGCCCTAAAATTATTGAAGTCATCAAAAGCCTGTATGACAAGGCTACCAGTGCAGTCCTCCATAACAGCGTCATCGGGAACTGGTTCAGAACAACAATCGGTGTGCGTCAAGGATGCCTACTCTCTCCAACACTCTTCAACATCTTCCTAGAGCGCATCATGTCAGATGCTCTTGCAGATCACGAAGGCACAATCAGCATAGGGGGTAGAGCAATCTCCAATCTTCGTTTTGCGGATGACATTGATGGATTGGCTGGAGAGGAACAAGAACTTGAACAGCTGGTACAGAGGCTTGACACCACCTCCAGAGCTTATGGAATGAACATAAGTGCAGATAAGACCAAAATGATGACCAACAACACCAATGGCATCAACACGGACATCAAAGTCCAAGGCCAATCCCTCAACACAGTGCATAGCTTCAAATATTTAGGAGCCATTGTATCAGACAATGGGTCCCTCCAGGAAATCCTCTCCAGGATCGCACAAACAACTGCTGCCATGACAAGGTTGAAGCCCATTTGGAAAGACAGGACCATCAGTCTACATTTCAAAGTAAGACGGCTGCACTTCCTTGTCATCTCCATCTTCCTATATGCTTGCGAAGCATGGACCCTCACAGCAGATCTACAACGAAGAATATAAAGCATGGAGATGAGGTGCTACAGAAGACTTCTGGGCATTTCCTATACCCAACACATCACCAACGACGAAGTCCGACAGACCATCACACAAGCCATTGGACAACACGATGACCTGCTCACAGTGGTGAAGAAACGGAAACTCCGATGGTATGGCCACGTCACTAGATCACCAGGCCTTGTAAAGACCATTCTGCAAGACACAGTGCAAGGAGGTAGAAGAAGAGGGAGACCGAAAAAGAGGTGGGATTAAAACATTCGAGAATGGACTGGTTTGACACTGAGCAAAGCCATGAGGGTTGCTGAGGACAAAGAGAGATGGAGTATGCTGGTAAACGATCATCTGTGGTGCCACTACGACCTCCGGGTTACGGGACGCGAACTTGTTTTTTCCAACCTAGTTCCAGTCACTTTCCCGAAAAAGGCAATTACCGAAGTCGAACGAAGCTCTCCGAGTCGAGCAGAGCTATCCGATGTTTTACGAACGAATGCTGGCAGGACTACGTGAAACCACAGGCTGGGAATTCTCGTCTTTCGTAGGCCTCAATTACATACTATACTACGTACGTATTTAGGAGTTTACAAAGACAAAAGAAAAGACTTCAGAGCCTGTGGTGAAACATCCGTGCATAAAAATAGCCGCTGCTAGATCTAATTCTATTTCGATCTGCACAGCTTCAAGCTCAAGTCGAGATTTGCATTTTGAAGCAGTTAGTATTATTATTATTTTATGATGAATAATATACTGACACAATTAGTAATAAGGAGTAAAAGTAATACATAACACATAAAGCACACATACAACGATTTCACATCTATATCAACAATAAAACCATGACAAAACTTCAATGCGCTATGGATACGTTGATGTCACTTCAGAACCACAAGGATAGGATAGGATAGGAAATTAGTGCATTTCTTAAATAACGTTGTTTCTTTTTTTCTTAACGGTAGTTATTTAAGATAATTCATATTCCTTTTAATAATTCAGTGTACGTCCTTGTCCTTGTTTATTTGTTGTATATGTCTTAATTTGGTAATGTTTTAATATATTGGGATTGCGATTCCTTGTCTTAAAGACGTGTGAAGTTATAGACAATAAACTATCAAAGCGTCAAAGCCCACCCCTTCTCTTTCAGTTTGGCGTCGTTTTACCCCACGCACCCATCGATACTGGCCGACGCATACACCGTGTCTCTCCCCGCTCCCACCACCCCTTCTTTTCCCTCCCTCTCTTGCACCTCTCTATCTTCTCCCTTCTATTTCCCTCCCTCTCTTGCACCTCTCTATCTTCTCCCTTCTATTTCCTTCCCTCTCTTGCACCTCTCTCATCACGTCTCTAATCTTCTCCCTTCTTTTTTAAATGAGCTTCAGGGTGTTCTGTCAAAGTGGGGGTCCCCAAACAGCGCGGTTCTAAAATCTGCCGTGTAAGAACCACAACGCATGGAGAGAATGCGCACATCGCAGGAAGTGGCCGAGACAAGAACAAGCCGGCGTCACTTCCGCTGAAACACGTGCCTGGCTTTCAATGCATCCTGGGAAGTGTCCCTTTCTTGTGACTCATGCTCTTCTGATACAGACGTGTGGTGGTTTGTTTTGTTGGCTAGTGATGTTGGAACATGTTACACATATTATCAAAACAGTGACTCTGGTTTGTTGGTGGATGACCCTATTACAAAGCGACGGGGAAGTGTGTTCCTTGATTGGTCGACACATTTATCGGTGACTATGAACATTAATTTTATTTTTCCTCGCAACATCTACACAAAATTCAAATGTCATTCCAAACACATAATTCGTTTAAAATATTAGGAGATTGAGAATACAATAAAATACATTACAATACAATACTGCTGTATTATTCCATAATCATCACCCCAAACTCCCGAAAATGTGCCAATGTCTTTGGGAGAAATAATAAACAAGACAGAAAACGAAACAAGGGAGGAACAAATAAACAAACAATAAATAAAAACAAATGATGGACCCTAACGGGTGCAGAGTTCCATCTTGTGCTTTCTCTCTCTCTCTCTCTTTCTCTCACACACACACACACACACACACACACACACACACACACACACACACGCGCGCGCACACAAACACTAACAAACTAAATACAAAGTTTCAAAGGAATGCGTCCATTAGTTTTAGAGAAAAGCGCGCAAAATAAATAACTAAATAAAAAGAAAAATATTAGTCAACACGATGTCGTCACTCGATATACGTAAGTTTAAAATAACGCTCAACGCATCTGTACACTCTCATTACATACACAGTTTAAAGGAAATGTAATAAAACAAATTACTGACTTCATCAAGACTACATCATTGATTTGTATAATTTTGGTTTTACGTTAGAGGCGTAGGTAAAGTCTAGGTATATACCAAATCTGAACCAAAATCCCTCCAGTAGTTTGGGAGAAAATAGGATTAGAAGAAGAAAAACAACTATGACGTCACCACGATGACGTTACAGTATGTCGTCATTCAATATACCATAATTTTGCTTAGGGCTGAATGCATCTAAACAGTCTAATTACAAAGTAAAAAAACAATGTTTTAACAAAAATTACGCAAAGATGAATACGTCTCTCGAATTGCATAAGTTTGGTTTTACCATGGAGGCACAATTAAAGTCTAAGTACATACCAAACTTGAAACAAATCCCTCTAGTAGTTGGAAGAAAATAGGATTAGAAAAAAAAACACACCACAATTTATGACATGACCATGATGATGTCATCCGACATGCATAACTGTTTCGTCATCTGGTAGGGTTCCCTATTTCTTACGTCATCTGGTAGGGTTCCCTATTTCTTATCTAAATTCCAAGTTTCAAAGAAATCCGTCCATTAGTTTCAGAGAAAAGTGCGCGGACGGACTGACGGACGGACGGACACCTGATGCCCAAAAGCCAAAAATAGCCGTTTCCGAGCTTTACAGCTCGGGAATTAAGTAATAGATTGAGAACCAATGGAAGCTGATCATCTGTTATAAACTTTCTAACCTCACCATACAATTGAGGATCGTTGAGCTGGACCGTAAGCCCAAAACACTCATTTTAGTGGCTTGCCACCTTGTTGGTTATTTGTGGCTGTCCTCATTGGGACAGACCAACTGATTCGCTGCTCTGCCCATAGCAACAAGTCAGTGCACCACAAACAATACAAGACAGAATAGAAAATAAGACAAGAAAATAAAAAAGTGACAAAAGAAATAAAAGAAATAAAGAAAGGAAATGCACCCAAAAAAAAGAAAAAGAAAACAAAATAATATAGGGGAGAGAGAGAGGGAAGAAGAAGAAGAAGAAGAAGAAGAAGAAGAAGAAGAAGAAGAAGAAGAAGATTGTTTTCATGCAAAAAGTTACAGAAAAACCGATAAATCAAATTGTTGGTCAGCTGAAACTCTACATTATTTACAAATTATTTAATGATTGCAACATGATCTGCAAGCTCCAATCCCACGTGTTTCCTTAAGCATTATGGGATGGTTTGGGATATAACGTGAGGAATCTTCGTGATTTTGCCTGTGACAGCACCCTGCACTATGGCTGCTAGGAACTTCATGCCTTAGGCTTCCATGATCCGACTGTCCTATACACGTACGCTGGCAATATAATTTAAATCCTTCTGTACTCGATTGGCTGTGACACATCGCAGCACGCTTCAACACAGTGCAAGTTAAACTCTAAAGAACGAAGAAAAAGGATGAAGGTTAACAAAACCTAACATATATGTAACACCTCTTGTTTACACTATATACCAAGAAGAAGAAGTACAAGAACACCACCACCACTAACAACATCAACAACAACAACACACAAAAAAAAAAAAAAAAAAACAAAAGAAAAGAAGGAAAACCGAACAAAAGAAAGAAGCGAAAAAGAAATAATGGAAAAAAAAGAAACAGGAAAAGCGAGAATTAAACAACAAAAACAGGAGGAGGAGAAGAAAAAGAAGAAGAAGTCAGAAAGAAAGAAATAAGATTGCAGAGTAGGTGCATTAAGGTTAACATCTGTTTAAAATGACACAAAACTGAAATTAGAAAAACAGTAAGGTTAAATTCTATGTTTAAAACTGACACAAACTTCAGTAGCAGGTGTAGTAAGGTTAACATGTGTTTAGAAATGACACAAACCGAAGTAGGAGGTGCAGTAAGGTTAATATGACACAAATTTCAGTAGGAAGTGCAGTACGGTTAACATATGTTTAAACATGACACAAACTGAAGTAGCAGGTGCAGTAAGGTCAACATATGTTTAAACATGACACAAACTGAAGTAGGAGGTTCAGTAAGGTTAACATAATTATGTTTAAACATGACAAACACTGAAGTAGGAGGTGCAGTAAGGTTAACATATGTTTAAACAATAATAATAATAATAATAATAATAATAATAATAATAATAATAATAATAATAACGGATTTTTATATAGCGGGTACTCCAGCCTATGACCAGACTCACCACGCTTTACATAGTCATTACATAAAAAATACATGCACTCGATCAAACATCATTTTTGCTATGATACACCAAAAGACGGAACAGTAAAGGTAAAAACTATTTACAACTATGTACACAAATGACAAAAAAGACAGAAATAGACTATTTACAACTATGTACATAAATGACAAAAAAGACAGAAATAGAATAGCAAAAACCCATTCACAGCTATTTATATGCCCGGTTAGACCCAGGAAGAAAAACTGTATAAATATTTACAGCCGTGTATACACTTAAGGATCAGACAGAGACAAAAGAGGAGAGAATGGCAAGACACAAACTGAAGTAGGAGGTGCCTTAATGTTAACATATGTTTAACAATTACATAAACTGAGGAAGGAGGTGCAGTAAGAATAACATATGTTTAGACATGACACACTGAAGTAGGAGGTGCAGTAAGGCCTTAAGGTTAACATATGTTTGACTATTACATAAACTAAAGTAGGAGGTGTCTTAAGGTTAACATAGTTTAAACATGACACACACTGAAGTAGGGGGTGCCTTAAGGTTAACATATGTTTAGACATGACACAAACTGAAGTAGGAGGTGCCTTAAGGTTAACATAGTTTAAACATGACACACACTGAAGTAGGAGATGCCTTAAGGTTAACATATGTTTAAACATGACACAAACTGAAGTAGTAGGTGCAGTAAGGTAAACATATGTTTAACAATTACATAAACTGAAGTAGGAGGTGCAGTAAGGTTAACATAGTTAAAACATGACACACTGAAGTAGGCTGTGCCTTAAGGTTAACCTATGTTTAAAAATAATAAACTGAAGTAGGAGGTGCAGTAAGGTTAACATATGTTTAACAATTACATAAACTGAAGTAGGAGGTGCAGTAAGGTTAACATATGTTTAACAATTATATAAACCGATTTGGGAGGTACACGCAGAGCTACAGGAAGAGATGGAACAGAAGAAAAGTTTACAAAACTGTAAACATGTTATACTACGGAGACCGGGGCCTCTTACTTCGTCATGATTCACTTTCAGTGCTGGGAAGAAGTCGGTACGGACAATTCTATTAGATTAAATAATGTACATTTGTGTATATATGCATATTCTATATTGATGATCAAATTTAAATATGTAATCACCTATTGTAGCACCGGATTACATGAAAAACTTATCTTATAAAGGGAGTACGTTCACTACTAGGATATGGAAAGGAAATAGAATTTTTAATTTTGGAAATGTTAGAGTGACTGCAACCAGTACAATTATTACAGTGTGGGAGGGTTGGTAGTTTATGGTCGCTTAAAGTAAACATGGCGGAATGGACGACGACGACGATAACGATGAAGAAGAAGAAGAAGAAGAAGAAGAAGAAGAAGAAGAAGAAGAAGAAGAAGAAGAAGAAGAAGAAGATGATGATGATGATGATGATGATGATGATGATGATGATGATGATGATGATGGTGATCTTTTTGGCGATTGAAGTGGCTCATTTTGATGAATCCGGAATAATTGAACATCGAGAGTGATCACCTTGAACGTATTCAAAGGCCATGATATGTTCTGTTCTGTCAGGTTCACACCTACCTCACTCTCTCCCCATCTTCCCGTTCCCCTCTCCCTTTCTCTCTCTCTCTCTCTCTCTCTCTCTCTCTCTCTCTCTCTCTCTCTCTCTCTCTCTCTCCCTCACATAAGATTTTCAATTGCGGTATGGGAGTGAGTAGTTCCGCTCAGTATGTAAAAGCAGTCTGAGAAGCTAGCAATCTCTGAAGCCAAGGCTAGCGGTCCGCCAGACCAAGGGTATAATGCCCAGACTAACTTTAAAATAAAGGACGGGGTTAGAATATAAAATGTAAAGTAACTGCTCTTCAATAGCGCGTGTAGCTGGTGAAAGGACTGTTAAAGATGCCACAAAGTAGAGACCAAGCATATACCTAGCCTGTATTCCACCTTTGCTTTGGTCTTTGGGATCAGTTCAATTACAAATAATAGTAAAGACAAGCTTTAACCATTAGACCACAAAGCTATCTACACAGCTTAGTGGAGAGACAAACTATATAGTGAGAGCTGTATTGATTGGAGGAGCAACACGATGCGTGTTAGGCAAAGAATTGGCACAAGCTACCTTTGACTTTGACCTTTGAGGTATAGCAAATATGAAGGCGGATTTGCGGCGGGGGGTGCGGGGCGTGGGAGGCGGGGAGGGTGCTGCGGGGGACTTCTGGGCATTTTCTGTGCCCGGCACATCGCCGGCGGCGAAGTCCAACCGACCATCACACAAGGCATTGGACAACACGATGACATGCTCACAGTGCTGAACAACCGACTAACACACAACGCATTAGACAACACGATGACATGCTCTCAGTGCTGAACAACCGACCATCACACAAGGCATTGGACAACACGATGACATGCTCACAGTGGTGGACAACCGACTAACACACAAGGCATTGGACAACACGATGACATGCTCTCAGTGCTGAACAACCGACTAACACACAAGGCATTGGACAACACGATGACATGCTCTCAGTGCTGAACAACCGACTAACACACAAGGCACTGGACAACACGATGACATGCTCTCAGTGCTGAACAACCGACTAACACACAAGGCATTGGACAACACGATGACATGCTCACAGTGCTGAACAACCGACTAACACACAAGGCACTGGACAACACGATGACATGCTCTCAGTGCTGAACAACCGACTAACACACAAGGCATTGGACAACACGATGACATGCTCACAGTGCTGAACAACCGACTAACACACAAGGCACTGGACAACACGATGACATGCTCACAGTGCTGAACAACCGACTAACACACAAGGCACTGGACAACACGATGACATGCTCTCAGTGCTGAACAACCGACTAACACACAAGGCATTGGACAACACGATGACATGCTCTCAGTGCTGAACAACCGACTAACACACAAGGCACTGGACAACACGATGACATGCTCACAGTGGTGAACAACCGACTAACACACAAGGCATTGGACAACACGATGACATGCTCACAGAACAAACGGAAACTCCGATGGTATGGCCCGTCACCAAAGAATCAGGCCTTGCAAAGACCATCCTGCAAGGCACAGTGCAAGGAGGCAAAAGAAGAGGGAGACATAAAAAGAGGTGGGAGGACAATTTTCGAGAATGTACCGGCTTGACACTGAGCGAAGCCATGGTTGTTGCTGAGGACAGAGAAAAATGGAGTATGCTGGTTAAACTATCATCTGTGGTCCCCCAACGACCTTTGAGTTACGGGATATAATAGAATAGAATATGAAATTTGATTGGACGAGAGGCAGGCACCTAATTTAGATAATGTTCCTACGAAGTTTGGTCACAATCGGTTCAGTGGTTCCTGAGGCGTGCAACGCCGGACCACACGCCCAGTGGACGGACGGCTCAACCGATCGACTTTGGCTCGTTCTGATTCCCGACCATTTCAACGAATGTCCATATATTACCTGGCAATACAAAAAAAGAGTAAAATCTAATACAATTGAAAAAGAAGGGGTAAGTGTAAAATATTCTGACAATAATAATGGGCGGCGCTGGGCAAAGAGAAAGAGGGGTGCATGGGAGACAATCACCAATTATCTCATTGTCTTCCGTGGAACAGCCTGCTGCACCTAATGGCCGTCTCTATGCACTGGAACTACTTCTGATTCTTCGTCCACGTTGTCTTTTTTTAAAAATTAATTCCCTCCATCTTTCACCCTCTTTCTTTCTATCCTGTTGATTTACAGATTTTTCCTATTGTATTTATCTGCAATGAGCAATCTTTGGGACGGAATACAACAACAACAATAATATTAATAATAATAATGATAATAATAATAATAATAATAATAATAATAATAATAATAATAATAATAATAATAATAATAATAATAATAATAATAATTATAACGGTAATAATAATAACAATCGCCATCATCATCATCAATTCAACAAATCTGTATTACGTCTTACAAGGAATAATAAAATGCGTAAAAAATTGCTCGAATAAATAAAAGACTATAATATTTAAAAAAAAATAATAATAAATACATAAATAAATAAATAAATAAACAAATAAATTAATTAATAAATTAATAATAATAATAATAATAATAATAATAATAATAATAATAATAATAATAATAATAATAATAATAATAATAATAATAATAAAAATAATAATAATAATAATAATAATAATAATAATAATAATAATAATAATAATAATAATAATAATAAACAACCCAACACCACTCGCTATGCTGATATCCAGAGTGCATGGTGCTATCAGCCTCTTCAATACCTTAATGCCGGTGTGACATCGTCAAAATTCCTAGTATCTTATTTTTGACTGGGAGCGACTGGGAGCATTCTGATTAAGATAAGATAAGATAAGATAAGACAACTTTATTATCTTTTACAAGAAATTACATTGTGGTGTACAATTACAATCAACAAGGAATAAACATCACAATAATAATAACAACAATCATAATGACAATGAGGATAAAAATGCACAGTCACATATGAATAGAATTACACTTATGCATGCTAACATTAAAAAAATGTGAAATGAGATTATTTTGGGCAAACAAAACACACACACACACACACACACACACACACACACCCACACACACACACACACACACACATGTCATTTATTGATTGATTGATTGGTCGACGCATTACAACATTCGACGCCTGCGCACAGTGCTGTCGAAGTCTTAGTAAGGTTTAGGGTTAGGGTTTAGGGTTAGGGTTACGACGCCTAAGAACATCGTGAAAAGGCCGGCCCGACTTGACCTGGCGCATGCGCAAAGGCGCCCGGCCAAAATCAGGTACCCGAAACTTTGACAATGTTACACCGTCAACAATAGACGGGATGGTAGCCAGAGTATATGGTGCTATCAGCCTCTTCAAGACCTTATTGCCATCATTTGTAGACGGGACACGCAATGGGCTTCGACAGTGGAACAGTTAGGGTTATTTAGCAAAAACTAACAACGCCCTCTGCTGAGACAACAATAGATCTGGCGCCAAATGCTTACACATTGTAGTTTTAGGCCCAGAGCGTTAGCTAAGGGAACTATGTTTTAAAAACTTATTATTATTATTATTATTATTATTGTAGCCGACTGCTGTTCGCTACTGGTGCGGTATTTCTATCCCTAAACCTTACTAGTCATGTAGTATGCTATCTTGACCGTTTTCGTGTAACGTGTTTAGCCGACGCGTCGTCTGCTACACGCACAGCCTTTGTTTAAACTTACTGCCAAATGCGACACCTTGTCAGAGCCGTACACTAGCCCCCTTTTATTTCTGTCCATCAAATAATTATTATGTAGCTAGCCTTAGATATTATTCTTATGGAATGTTGTATGAATTTAGTTTATATTAGAGTAGTTAAGGCCGAGATCGCTAGTCCCAGTGATGTAACCTGCGATAACACTGTGTTTGTAGCTTGTGTTAGTGTGTACATAGAGATTCATGATTTGTAAGAGTTACAGATAAGTCATGCATTTTATTTGTATATAGTTAGCCAGATTGGACATTAAGCTTTTAGAGCATGTAATACGTATGGGTTTTTGGTATGTCTTAAAGGTATCATTTGTATCTTTTTGTGAACTTGTGTGCTTAAGGTCGTACTTTGAGTCGCGTATTTTCGAAGTTTATTATTTATCTGTACCTTGTATGAATAATTCATGTACATATTTGGGAAGCTTGTTTTATGCCCTTTCTGGTGATGTGTATTATGTTATGTTTTGATTTGTATTAGGCCAAAGGCGAGCGGGATTTGTAAATTGAAAATAACACAAACTTGGCCCACAGGCACTTACTTAAGGCTCCGCGAGTGGCTCGCGCATGTGCGTCTCCGCTAAGGCTGGCGCTGTATGATAAAAACCGACTGACCCCCCAGTTGGAGGGGCAGTGAGACGGCAGACACGGGCCGACACAGAATGTACATACTACTGTAAATGACTGTCTGTTCCGTGGCTCAAAATTATTCACTCAGAAATAAATGCTGGAAATAGAACCACATCTTCGATTGGTGTGCGAGTGTGAAAGAAAAGGAAAAGAGAGTCTTCTTCTTCTGTACTCCTACTACCAGCCTCCTCTAGAGCGCTCCGCTCTTCTTCCTACTTCTACCACCTACCCTCCACTCCGCTACATCGATCTGGCGCTGCGAGCAGGATCCCAGCTAACACGGAGCAGCAGTCATTGAAAGACCAAGACCAAGACTAACAACGGCGACCTCAAGAATTTTAACCAGAAGCCAAACAAGGATGGCGGAGCAGGACAGCAGTGTGCAACTCCCAGCTAGCACTGGACCGTCGGTTGCTGTGGCCACAGCTAACAACAGTCAACCTCCCTCCCAGGTGGACGGCAGCGGACCATCGAGTGACCGAGTGAGCGGCGTCCAAGACGTCAACGGCCCACCAGCCCTCACGCCACGCCTCTACGTGATGCCGCCTCCCAAGCTACCTTCTTTTTCGGGTGAGGACGGGCAGGACTTCGAAGATTTTCAAATGGAGGCCACCCGAATCCTGAAGAACTGTCACCTAGACACTGGCGCGGCGGTGGAGTGGCTGCTGCAAGCACTGACGGGGTGTGCCCGACAGGAAGTTCTGCGGAGAGCAGACACCGCTGTTACGGCAGACGGCATCATGGAAGTCCTGACTGCGGCGTTTAGCGACCAACGGGGCACGTCAACCCTCCTGACTTCCTTCCACAACAGGCGGCAAGGACCAACTGAAAGCATACTCGAGTATGCCCAACATCTTCAGTTGCTGACGCAAAGGATCAACGGGAAAAAGGCAGGCAGCATCGACGACGACACCAAGGAGATCACTGCGTCTAGCACAGAAAACAGTCTCCGATACCTAGCCTCTGGTATGTACATAATGACACTGTAAAGTAGTATGGGAATGCTCTCAGATACGGACTTTTATTTTAATGAGACAACTAAACAATTCTGTGTAGATATGATTTTTTTTTTTTTTTTTAATTGTCTGTGTAAATACTGGTTTTTTTGTGCTATTTTAATAATGTATCATGCGTTAGTGATGTCCATCGATTTTGAGCATTGTTGCTAAACATATGCAGTTTTGTAGAAATTAACATGTGTACGGTGTACGTGTAGAATAGAATAGATATTAGGGAAATAGTACTGTTTAGAGCTTTGATGTTTGCGGCAGGATGTTTTGTAAAGGCAGGTAAACTGTACATGATTCGCATTTTGTTATGATGTTAAATATGGACCTTTTTGAGATACTGGACTCCCTGTCAAATACATAGTCAGTCATCCCATTAGGCGATGCCAAGTTCATATTTTAACGTTTTCTGGTTAGGTCAGATTCGTGTCGTAAAGGACGAGTCATAGGGATTGTTGTTGTTATCCTGACTTAAGATGTCGGATGGTTTCCACGGGCAAGTTAATGCCTTGGCCCAGTGATGCTATTCAAGTAGCAGCACATCTGCTCTTGAGTACAGTTTCTCAGCGCGGACGCTGAGTGGTTAAAAAGCCGGTGCGAATGTAGCCGACTGCTGTTCGCTACTGGTGCGGTATTTCTATCCCTAAACCTTACTAGTCATGTAGTATGCTATCTTGACCGTTTTCGTGTAACGTGTTTAGCCGACGCGTCGTCTGCTACACGCACAGCCTTTGTTTAAACTTACTGCCAAATGCGACACCTTGTCAGAGCCGTACACTAGCCCCCTTTTATTTCTGTCCATCAAATAATTATTATGTAGCTAGCCTTAGATATTATTCTTATGGAATGTTGTATGAATTTAGTTTATATTAGAGTAGTTAAGGCCGAGATCGCTAGTCCCAGTGATGTAACCTGCGATAACACTGTGTTTGTAGCTTGTGTTAGTGTGTACATAGAGATTCATGATTTGTAAGAGTTACAGATAAGTTATGCATTTTATTTGTATATAGTTAGCCAGATTGGACATTAAGCTTTTAGAGCATGTAATACGTATGGGTTTTTGGTATGTCTTAAAGGTATCATTTGTATCTTTTTGTGAACTTGTGTGCTTAAGGTCGTACTTTGAGTCGCGTATTTTCGAAGTTTATTATTTATCTGTACCTTGTATGAATAATTCATGTACATATTTGGGAAGCTTGTTTTATGCCCTTTCTGGTGATGTGTATTATGTTATGTTTTGATTTGTATTAGGCCAAAGGCGAGCGGGATTTGTAAATTGAAAATAACACAAACTTGGCCCACAGGCACTTACTTAAGGCTCCGCGAGTGGCTCGCGCATGTGCGTCTCCGCTAAGGCTGGCGCTGTATGATAAAAACCGACTGACCCCCCAGTTGGAGGGGCAGTGAGACGGCAGACACGGGCCGACACAGAATGTACATACTACTGTAAATGACTGTCTGTTCCGTGGCTCAAAATTATTCACTCAGAAATAAATGCTGGAAATAGAACCACATCTTCGATTGGTGTGCGAGTGTGAAAGAAAAGGAAAAGAGAGTCTTCTTCTTCTGTACTCCTACTACCAGCCTCCTCTAGAGCGCTCCGCTCTTCTTCCTACTTCTACCACCTACCCTCCACTCCGCTACATTATTATTATTATTATTATTATTATTATTATTATTATTATTATTATTATTATTATTATTATTATTATCATTATCATAATAATAATAATAATAATAATAATAATAATAATAATAATAATAATAATAATAATAATTATTATTATTATTATTATTATTATTATTATTATTATTATTATTATTATTATTATTATTATTATTATTTGCCCTGTGGGTTCGGGCACTGAATAGAATAGACCCAACGTTTCTCGGCGTGTCTGACTAACAGGGGTGATGTCAGCTCGGCATCTCTTGGCGAAAGTCTTCTACACAGAAGTCACCGGCCAGGACGGAGGAACCCCATGTTACTACAGGTTCAACGACCACGTGCTCGGGGCCAAGGCGAACCACATTGTATTCGTGGATATCGGCTGTGGCCAATAATAATAATAAATTAATTAATTTATTTCATTTAAAAATTCTACGCCTTTCCCTCAGGAGAAGCTCAAAGCGCAGTTACAGCCAGCAATAAATAAATACTCAAGGAACATAAAAAAAAATAAAAGTATCAAACACAAAAACCAAACACCACAGTATTAAAATATAGTCAAACACACCCACTCACTCTATGTCGCCCACGCATACACACATACACACACACACATACATACACACACATACACACAACCACGCACAATAAAATACAAAAGCACAATAAAATTGTCTATCTCTATCACCACAGTATTAAAACATAGTCAAACACACCCACTCACTCTATGTCTCCCACGCACACACACATACACACACACACACACAAAGACATACACACAATAAAATACAAAGCACAATAAAAAATTGTCTATCTCTATCACCACAGTATTAAAACATAGTCAAACACACCCACTCACTCTATGTCTCCCACGCACACACACACACACACACACACAATAAAATACAAAGCACAATAAAATTGTCTATCTCTATCAGTATACGTGCATTTCACACAGAAACAGAAACGAGCAATTTACTTAAAAACGCCATGGAACAACTACTATGATCACCACAAAAAGACACCACAACACAACGCCTGCACAGACACTCAAGCAGCAAAACACACCTGGGCCACAACGACGACGAAGATGAGGAAAACAGCGACGATGACGATGACGATGACGACGACACTGAGAAAGAAGATGACAACGACGGTGACCATGATATGATGAGGCTGATGACGAAGATGATGATGATGACGACCACGATCACGACCATGATGACGACGATGATGAAGGTACGATGACCACAAAAGAGGTTGAGGACGGCTGGTGGGCAGGAAGTTATTTCAAGAGGTGTTCATGGAAAAGATGTGTTTTAAGTCTAGATTTGAATGCAGATAGAGTAGGGGTGTCACGGAGAGGCTGAGGCAAGGAATTCCAAAAGTGTAGGAGCAGCAAAGGAGAAAGAACGACGACCATACGTCTCCAGTTTGATGCGTGGCACAGAAAGGTGACCAGCGTCAGCGGAACGGAGAGATCTGGATGGACGATATGGCGTTAAGAGCTCAGACAGATAAGAAGGTGCTAGACCGTGCAGACTGCGGTAACAAAGCATCGCATTTTTGTATTCGACACGCGCGCGCACTGGTAACCAATCGAGTTCCTGAAGAATCGGTTTCGCGCTGTCGAATTTGCGCTTCTTGTGCACGAAACGGGCTGCGTTGAAGTTTGTCCAGTAGAGTGTTGGGAAGACCTACAAACAGGGAGTTGCAGTAGTCCATTCTTGACAGTACAAAAGCAGACATCAACTTCTTTGTAGCGCTCACTGTCAAGAAGAGTCTTATATGACTAATCCTGCGGAGTTCCAGGAAAATGGCCTTGCAGAGAGTGTTAATGTGGAGTTCCATTGAAAGTGCCCTATCAAGGTGGACTCCCAGATTTCTGACAGTCTGAGAGAATTCAATCTGCGTGCCTGAGAGTGTGATGGTAGCTGAGTCAGAGAGAGATTTTAGTTTATGATCAGTAGCTATGGGAATAATTTCAGTTTTGTCATCGTTCAATTTGAGTTTGTTTACGTTCATCCAGGTCTTGACAGATTCAATGGTTTGTTGGGTGGTGTTCAGTATTATAGGAAGTTGAGTGGGGGGACCAGACTTTTGGAGTTGTGTGTCATCCGCAAACATCTGATAATGCATTTCAAATTGGCGGATGATAGAGCTCAGGGGTTGAATGTATGCGGTAAAAAGTACGGGACCCAGGACCGAACCCTGAGGGACTCCGAAGGCTAGTGTGGTTGGCTCTGAAAATGAGCTCCCGATCACCACAGACTGCGTCCGATCAGCCAAGTATGACCTGAACCAGCGGAGGACCGTTCCGGAAAGACCGAAGGTCACTTGCAGTCGTTGAAGCAGAATGGCGTGGTCAAGCGTATCAAACGCAGCCGATAGATCTAGCATAGACAGTACGGAAACATGACCACGGTCACCTGTTGCATGAATGTTTGGATGAGTTAACCCCAATCATCACTGACATCATTAATCAGTCATTCACAACTGAAAAAAGGTCCCTACTAGAGGAACATTCCTCTATTTTGTGAGTCGTGTACCTAGACTTTGCATCTTCAATTAGTCTCTTGGTTTTCTCCCTATGGTATACAACAGCCTGGAGAAGATTGGGCCCTGCCAGATCTTTCTTCTTCTTCTTCTTCTTCTTCTTCTTCTTCTTCTTCTTCTTCTTCTTCTTCTTCTTATCATCATCATCATCATCATCATCATCATCATCATCATCATCATCATCATCATCATCATCATCATCACTATTTTGCTGATGCGCTTCCTTGTCATCTCCATCTCCATATATCTTGCGAAACATGGACCCTCACAGCAGATCTACAACTAAGAATACAAAGCATGGAGATGAGGTGCAACAGAAGACTTCTGGGCATTTCCTTTACCCAGCACATCACCAACAACGAAGTCCGACAGACCATCACACAAGCCATTGGACAACACGATGACCTGCTCACAGTGGTGAAGAAACGGAAACTCGATGGTATTGCCAAGTCACCAGAGCATTAGGCCTTGCAAAGGCCATCCTGCAAGGCACGGTGCAAGGGGGCAGAAGAAGAGGGAGACAGGAAAAAAAGTGGGAAGGCAACATTCGAGAATGGACTGGCTTGAGCGAAGCCATGTGTGTTGCTGAGGACAGAGAAAGATGGAGTACGCTGCTTAAACGATCATCTGTGGTGCCCCAACGACCTTTGAGTTACGGGATAGGATAGGATTATTATTATTATTATTATTATTATTATTATTATTATTATTATTATTATTATTATTATTGCCCACGCCCAGAAAACATTGTATCAACAATCACTGTCTTAACAAACTGCAGACCTCCCACCAAGACTTTGCTACCAGCAGTAAATCTGACAAAAAGATTATGAAAGGGATCTTTGGGCATCTTTTTATTTTCCCATATATGACATTGACGCCAGGAAAACTTGGTGAATTGTTAAGACCATTTTTATTGATCTTTGATGGTCAGTCTCGGACGTATGTCATATTAGCAGACCTGTGAAATATTAGCTCCGTGACGCACTTTCATGACTTTAGATTAGGGCGCATAAATAATTACACCTTCTAAAGAGAGTATAACCAAAGAATAGTCTGTGCACGCACGCATTTCATATCACGGGCTTTAAAGATCCTGACGCTCATGTCCTAGACGGGTGAGTGCCGGCTACACAAATACACCCAGCAAGCACTAGGGAGGGTCCTGCTTCCCCATCCATGGTCGCCTTGGATTGTGTTTAGTGGTCTGGGCGTTAGACAATACAGCCAGCAAGCACAAGGAGGGTCCTGCTTCCCCATCCATGGTCGCCTTGGATTGTGTTTAGTGGTCTGGGCGTTAGACAATGCGCCCAAAGGACGCAAGTTGGCGCCTCGGGCGGCTTGAGATAGATCCTGTATCGGCCAGCGCCTTGAGCGGCTGTTGAGCTAAAAAGAGCTAAACAAAAACGATAAAATAAAATAAATAAATAAATAAATCTCTGAAAACTTTGTGCGGGAACATGACTATGTTCAGCCAGGTCTATGTATTTTTTTTAATGGTGTGTATGAGGTCATCCCCCCTACACCCTGCCCTTCCCGCCCTTACCCCTTCACCCTCCCACCCCCACCCCCACCCCCAAGCTATTGCTGCACAATGTTGAAGATGCGAAGGCGACAGAACCAAACAAAGGTCTATACTACCCCAGGTCTCTATGTTCCCAGAGGTACATCAACCCCGAAACCCCATCCATTTTGACCGAAGTTTATATCCCCCAGGTCTATGTCTCCCCAGGTCTTTGTTCCCCCACATCATTATACTGCTGATGGTACTAAAATGTTCAATAAAGTAATATGTCGCTAGTGGTCTACCACAACACATACACCACAACACAACAAAACACACACACACAAACACACACCGCAAAAATACAAACAGCAGAGCACAAACACGCGCGTGCGTGCATAAAAATAAACAATTTGGCACATAGCGATGACAGGGGTATTTAGTGTCTTGGGGACTATAGAGTTGGGACAACAAAGGCTTAGCGGAAGATCAACCTGTGGGTATGGAACGTAGAGCCGGCTGAACATAGACCTACAATTGAGGGAACACAGCTGGGAGAGCAGTGGATTGAGCCTGCGTGGTGGGATAGTAAATCTGTAAATACTTTGCGGTGCGGCAGTCTCTTTAGCCGGCATAGCAATGACTTGATTTGTGTGGAAACCTTTAACCCATCTCTATGGCGGTAGTTTCAATATATGGCCTCTCTCCGTCCTTTTAGTCTCGGGGAATCAACCCGGTTCTCCCCCTGCCAACTACAGAGGTGCTGACGGATAGACCACTAGCGGTAAAACGGATGCATAAAATGTCGGTGAAATTAGACCAACCGGCCAACCATGCGGGCTGAAATACGGGCAGCTGACGGTTTGATGCTGAAAAAGACCATGCATAAAATCCCCACTCAATTACGCCAAACCTCCCAAGCATGCACATCCATCTACACTGCCTTGCGTAAGCACTGGAAACCTTGGATTAAAAAAATGTCTTTGACCATGGAATCTCGGGTACAGTATGTGTGTGTGTGTGTGTGTGTGAGAGAGAGTGAGAGAGAGAGAGAGAGAGAGAGAGAGAGAGAGAGAGAGAGACTGACATTTGACATTTGGACATCGTCCTTTTAAGTAGGGAAAGCATTATATACAAACAATAACACATTCTTCGGGCCACGAGCCCATAGTGGTTCATGCACATTACATATTACACATATTTCATTGTAAGATTTGGCGGGTTTTGGTATGTTATATGAAAGATACATGCTCGTAAAATTCGGATATTATTTTTAATGCGTGAAATGTAGACATAATCTCCATGTATGAAACGTAGATCCAGACTGTAGTAAATGTACACAAGATCGAACATTAAAGGTAATATATTTAGCTCTTAGGTCGTTGTATAATGTACATTTCATCACAAACATAATGGTCTTCGTCTTCAAGTACATTGCAACATTTGCACATAAAGTCTCCGTTGGCATCAAACGTCCATCTAAAAAAGGATGCTCTCAAAGGTAAACAACCTAGTCTTAGCTTAATAAGGCAATCTTTAAAACATTTAACATGGACACTTTCAAAATACACTTCTGTTTCAAGGTATGGTAAAGGTAAAGGTAGTCCCATAGCCTTGTGGCTGTAGAAGAGTGAGTGGGGTGGCCTCGTGACGCAGTGGATAAGTCGTCGGTTTCCTATGCCGAAGGTCGCGGGTTCGATTCCCGCAAGGGGCGAACGTATGTGACTTAGATACGAGACTATTGAGGTCACCGAGGGTTTTCTCCGGGCACTCCGGTTTCCTCCCTCCCTTCAATAATGGTACAGGATGCAGTCAATATAAAAATTTCAAAAAATAAAAATTCGATTTTCTTCCGTCTTCTAATAGCGATCTCCCTGCCATTACACCACCTGTTTGAGTGACGTATGTGTATTTGGTGTGTGTGAGGGTAAATGAGACTGGTGAGCGTGTATGTTGGTATAGATCGCCGCGCTTTGAGCCTTGGGGAAAGGCGCGTACATATCATCCTGTATTATTATTATTATTATTATTATTATTATTATTATTATTATTATTATTATTATTATTATTATTATTATAGAAGAGCGTGATGTTGGAGATCACACTTATCTTGGGACAGCGTATGAGGATGATGCCCATCTCTCTCCCTCGCTGTTTTACCTTCCCCACCCTTAAGAGAGTAGGTACTCAGTCACAGTTGAGCCAACTGGGGGCGTTGTTATTTGTCGCTTCACGTTTTGCGGTCACCCATCCAAGTGCTAACCGCACTGGACGGTGCTTAACTTGCGACACATTAGCGAGTGCTCCAACCACTGCGCTATCCGACACCCCTGTTTTAAACACATCCTTATATATTGTGTAGCGTTGGTATTTACCTTTTGCCAACACAGAGCTGTCCCATTCCTCAATATCAGTATCTTTCATTCTTTGCTTAAACGCAGCAATAAAACCTTTTTTCACACCCTACTCCCTGATGCAGCCAGACAAAGCCAAAGCCTAATGTAAACAAAATATTTTCCAAATTAGTTACCCAACATTTCTTCCCTTTATTAAGTTTATCAACATTTGATAGGCCTGTTTGGGGAGTCTAAATGCATCTAGCTTTAACAGCGTCTCTTTGTTACAGACAGCTAATCTTTCATTGTCAGCGTCTCTTTATTACAGACCGCTAAGCTTTCATTGTCAGCGTTTCTTTATTACAGACCGCTAAGCTTTCATTGTCAGCGTTTCTTTATTACAGACCGCTAAGCTTTCATTGTCAGCGTTTCTTTATTACAGACCGCTAAGCTTTCATTGTCAGCGTCTCTTTATTACAGACCGCTAAGCTTTCATTGTCAGCGTCTCTTTATTACAGACCGCTAAGCTTTCATTGTCAGCGTCTCTTTATTACAGACCGCTAAGCTTTCATTGTCAGCGTCTCTTTATTACAGACCGCTAAGCTTTCATTGTCAGCGTTTCTTTGTTACAGACCGCTAAGCTTAAATTGTCAGCATATCTTTGTCGCAGACCGCTAAGCTCTCATTGTCAGCATCTCTTTGTTATATACCACAAAGCTCTCATTGTCAGCGTCTTTTTGTTACAGATCACTAAGCTCTCATTGTCATCGCCTCTTTTACAGACCGCAAAGCTATCATTATCAGCGTCTCTTTGTTACAGATCGCTGAGCTCTCATTGTCAGCGTCTCTTTGTTACAGACCGCTAAGCTCTCATTGTCAGCATCTCTTTGTTACAAATCGCTAAGCTTTCATTGCCAGCGTCTCGTTGTTACAGACAGCTAAGCTTTTATTATCAGCTTCTCTTTGTTACAAACAGCTAAGCTTTCATTGTCAGCGTCTCTTTGTTACAAACAGCTAAGCTCTCGTTGTCATCGTCTCTTTGTTACGTAAACAAACAACGTTGTCTACTGTACACACTTCGGCAGCGATGACATGTTTAGATTTCACCGCATATTGCATTATCCATGTAGAGCAAAATCCTATGTTTGAAAGAAGTTTAGATTTCACCGCACATTGCATTATCCATGGATAGCAAAATCCTCTGTTTGAAAGAATGTATTATTTGACTTCATCTCATTTTTTTTCCCTAAGGAAAACCCAGTGTGAAAATGAAAAGGCTCTGTGACTCTGACATGTGTGGTTTTGCGACCCTTTCAAAGGAAAGTCTTAACAGAATTTCAAAGGAAAGCCTTAACAGAATTTCAAAGGAAAGTCTTAACAGAATTTCCAAGGAAAGCCTTAACAGAATTTCAAAGGAAAGCCTTAACAGAATTTCGGGACAATGCAATGCGTGTCTGTGTTGGAACTTGGTCTTTGGACTTGTGTGGGTGCGTGTACGTGTGTGAGTGTGTGTGTGTTTGTGTGTTAACAGCGTCTGATAAGTTAGTTACCTGTTCCCATAATGACGTTGTTATGCACCTCCAAGCGCAGGTTACAACATCACTATTTCCAAACTCGACGCTAAAAATATCTTTCTAAGCAAAAACAGAGAGCATGCATCTTTACACTTAATAACTTGGCGGAAGAGTCAAAAACAGAGAGCATGCATCTTTACACTTAGTAACTTGGCGGAAGAGGCAAAATCAGAGAGCATGCATCTTTACACTTAGTAACTTGGCGGAAGAGGAAGGAAGAAAAGGGGAGGGCAGAAAGACAGAGGTGAGGTTGAGGAGGGGGAGTATGGCAAATTAAAAACCTGTTTTCTTACTTTTACAACTCTCATGCACCAATTCTCCGCTGTACGCAGACATACAACAGAGAGAGAGAGAGAGAGAGAGAGAGAGAGAGAGAGAGAGAGAGAGAGAGAGAGAAAGAGAGAGAGAGAGAGGAGAGAGAGAAGAGAGAGAGAGAAGAGAGAGAAGAGAGAGAGAGAGAGAGAGATACAGACATACAGACATACAGCACATAGAGAGAGAGACACACACAGAGAGAGAAAGAGACAGAGAGACAGAGAGAGATTGTGCATTGCTGTTGCATAAAGGAGGTTTATCAAACTGCTATTGAAGTCTCCAACCACCCTCCCATATGCTCTGTTCTCATTTGCCCAAGCTCTGTGGGTTCGGGCAAATAGAATAGACCCAACGTTTCCCGGCGTGTCGTAAGAGGCGACTAACAGGGGTGATGTTAGCACGGCATCACTGGGCGAAAGTCTTCTACACAGAAGTCACCGGCCAGGGCGGAGGAACCTCACGTTACTACAGGTTCAACGACCACGTGCTCAGGGCCAAGGCGAGCCACACTGTATTCGTGGATTTCGGCTGTGGCCAACAGCCTGGAGAGGATTGGGCCCTGCCAGGTCTTTTTTTGCCCAAGACACACTACATGATGACACAATCCACTAATTCCATACCGGATCGGTCGTCGCCCGGGCCGTCACCCGCACAAGGACCGCGCCTTCCGTTGGCCACCAGGACGGAGGTGTTAAGTATGCTACTGATGGACAATATAGCAAGATCCGCACGAGAAACAACATCGTCATAGGAACCTGGAACGTCAGGACCCTAACTGCGGAAGGAAAATTAGAAGAACTGGCCCACGAGCTGGACCACTATCGATGGAACGTTCTAGGTATCAGCGAACTGCGCTGGAAAGGCCTAGGTGAAACAACGACTGACAAAGGCCACAAGCTCTATTTCAGCGGTAGAGATGACAGGCACGAACACGGCGTTGGATTCTTGGTCCACAAGAACATTCTAGCCACTGTCATGGGTTGCCGCCCAGTCTCCAGTAGACTCATTACCATCCGTCTGAGAGCAACCCCTTTCAACATTACCATCATCCAGGCCTATGCCCCAACATCAGACTATGAAGACAGCGAAGTGGAGGATTTTTATGAAAATATACAGGCGGTCCTTGACCAAGTGCCGAAGAAGGACATAGTCATAGTGCAAGGCGACTGGAATGCCAAGGTTGGCCAAGATGCGCACCGCAACTGGGGAGACACATGCGGACCCCACTGCAACAACGAGACAAATGACAGGGGTCTGAGGCTATTGGAGTTTGCCAGATACAACAATCTGGTACTGGCAAACACGCTTGGTCTCCACAAAAAATCCAGACGATGGACATGGCACAGTCCCGGCGGGGAACATCACAAACAGATCGACTACATCATGGTCAAGAAACGCTTCAGATCAAGCATCAACATTGGCAGGACACGCACTTTTCCAGGAGCAGACATTGGAAGTGACCACGATCTCGTGATGATGGCTTTCCGGCTCCATTTGAAGAGAGTAAATACAGCAAAGTGCACTAGGCTGAAGTTCGACCTGGACAAACTGCAAGACCCGGAGGTGGCAAAAATATTTCAGGCCACAATTGGAGGGAAATTTGCACCACTGCTTATTTTGGGGGCAGGCGAAATAGATGTCAACACCATGACCAATACCTTCAACTCAGCTGTAACAGATGCCGCCACTGAGATCCTTGGCAAGCACCGACCAAAGAAGAAGCCGTGGATCACACCTGAACTTTTGGATCTGTGTGATAAACGAAGAGAGTTAAAAAAGAAAAAGAACACCTCACAGGGAGCTGATGTCTACCGAAAAATCAACAATGACATCCGAAAAGGCATGCGCACAGCAAAGGAGAACTGGATAGAAGATCAATGCCAGGAAATAGAGAACAATCTGAACAAGAACAACAGCAAGAAGGCCTACCAGACTGTGAAGCGGCTGACAAGTGTTAAACAGCCCAAAGTCTCCACTATCCAAAGCAAGTCTGGCATTTGCCTTACAGAAGAACAAGAAGTCTTGGACAGATGGACAGAGTACTGCTCTGACCTTTACAACCATACACCAAATGGAGACCCATCAGTTCTAGCATGTCCCGAGAGCAGAGAAGAAGAAGAAATCCTCCCAATTCTCCGGGAAGAAGTTGAGGCAGCAGTGCAATCGCTGAAGAAAGGGAAGTCAGCGGGAGTGGACAACATACCAGCGGAACTGCTACAAGCAGGAGGAGAAGCGATGACTGATGCTCTCACCACTATCTGTAACAAGATCTGGCAGAGTGGGGAATGGCCTACACCATGGACCCAGTCGCTTGTCATCACTCTTCCTAAAAAAGGTAACCTTCAGGAGTGTGAAAATTACCGCACCATCAGCCTCATCAGCCATCCCAGCAAGGTCCTCCTGAAAATAATACTCAACAGGTTGAAACCACAAGCTGAACAAATCATAGCTGAAGAACAAGCAGGATTCATGGCAGGGCGAAGTACCACTGAACAGATTTTCAACCTCAGAATAATCTGTGAGAAATACCTACAGCACCAACAACATCTATATCATGTGTTCATAGACTTCAAGAAGGCATTTGACCGAGTCTGGCATGCAGCTCTATGGGCAACCATGAAAGTGTACAACATCAGCCCTAAAATCATAGAAGTCATCAAAAGCCTGTATGACAAGGCTACCAGTGCAGTCCTCCATAACAGCGTCATCGGGAACTGGTTCAGAACAACAATCGGTGTGCGTCAAGGATGCCTACTCTCTCCAACACTCTTCAACATCTTCCTAGAGCGCATCATGTCAGATGCTCTTGCAGATCACGAAGGCACAGTCAGCATAGGGGGCAGAGCAATCTCCAATCTTCGTTTTGCGGATGATATTGATGGATTGGCTGGAAAGGAACAAGAACTTGAACAGCTTGTACAGAGGCTTGACACCACCTCCAGAGCTTATGGAATGGAAATAAGTGCAGAGAAGACCAAAATGATGACCAACAACACCAATGGCATCAACACGGACATCAAAGTACAAGGCCAATCCCTCAACACAGTGCACAGCTTCAAATATTTAGGAGCCATTGTGTCAGACAATGGGTCTCGACAGGAAGTCCTCTCCAGGATCGCACAAACAACTGCTGCCCTGACAAGGTTGAAGCCCATTTGGAAAGACAGAACCATCAGTCTACATTCCAAAGTAAGACTGCTGCGATCTCTGGTCATCTCCATCTTCCTATATGCTTGCGAAGCATGGACCCTCACAGCAGATCTCCAACGAAGAATACAAAGCATGGAGATGAGGTGCTACAGAAGACTTCTGTGCATTTCCTATACCCAACACATCACCAACGTTGAAGTCCGACAGACCATCACACAAGCCATTGGACAACACGATGACCTGCTCACAGTGGTGAAGAAACGGAAACTCCGATGGTATGGCCACGTCACCAGATCATCAGGCCTTGCAAAGACCATTCTGCAAGGCACAGTGCAAGGAGGTAGAAGAAGGGGGAGACCGAAAAAGAGGTGGGAGGACAACATTCGAGAATGGACTGGTTTGACACTGAGCGAAGCCATGAGGGCTGCTGAGGACAGAGAAAGATGGAGTATGCTGGTTAAGCGATCATCTGTGGTGCCCCTACGACCTTCGGGTTATGGGACAGGATAGGATAGGATAGGACACAGCGCAAGACCACACACTTGCAGCACGTTTATGCACGCAATAGCGCTAAGTCGCAATGATTGAACCACATCAAGTTGCAATAATAATAATAATAATAATAATAATAATAATAATAATAATAATAATAATAATAATAATAATAATTGGTAGTAGTAGTAGTAGTAGTAGTAGTAGTAGTAGTAGTAGTAGTAGTAGTAGTAGTAGTAGTAGTATGCGAGCGTTGTGACCCCGTGGTCTAAGTCGGGACTAACTTGTTGTGATATATACATAAGGTTCTTGTTACGTTTGTGCTAATGTTGTGATATATACATAAGGTTAGGGTTACGTTTGTGCTAATGTTGTGATATATGCATAAAGTTATTGTTACGTTTGTGCTAATGTTGTGATATATACATAAGGTTAGGGTTACGTTTGTGCTAATGTTGTGATATATACATAAAGTTCTTGTTACGTTTGTGCTAATGTTGTGATATATACATAAGGTTAGGGTTACGTTTGTGCTAATGTTGTGATATAGACATAAAGTTCTTGTTACGTTTGTGCTAATGTTGTGATATATACATAAGGTTAGGGTTACGTTTGTGCTAATGTTGTGATATAGACATAAGGTTCTTGTTACGTTTGTGCCAATGTTGTGATATATACATAATGTTTTTGTTACGTTTGTGCTAATGTTGTGATATATACATAAGCTTCTGCGTGTCCGTTATTCGTCACCTTTCAATTGACAA
Source organism: Oncomelania hupensis (assembly GCA_036898135.1). Taxonomy (NCBI): domain Eukaryota; kingdom Metazoa; phylum Mollusca; class Gastropoda; order Littorinimorpha; family Pomatiopsidae; genus Oncomelania; species Oncomelania hupensis. Next base: position 80,635,262 of record CM072515.1, read on the forward strand.
CAATTATGTGTACAATGCTATCAGTGTCATACAGTCGTTATAGATCTGTACGCCAACAGTGGTGCACATGTACAGTATTAAAATAGTAGAATGCAAAATGACGAACAGTGTCTGTGTCAATGCTGAACTTATTCAGAACATCCTGCACAATGAACACAGAATGGTCGTTTTGGATTCAGCTTTCACAGGGTGATTGAAAAGTAACGCCCTATTGAATGTTGATTATAATTGTGTAACTGTTGCTGCATTTACGTCAAACTAACTGTATTGTGATCCTTTCAATGGTAGAATTGCCTGACTGCAAGAGTTATCTGGGTTGACATAAGACCAGGTGACGGGCTATCATGGGCTGCTCTGGTAACTGTATTTATAGCAAAGTTCCTGAGACGGGATATCAAAGGTTCTACACAGCTCTATGACTAAATGTGCGTACAATAATATTAACAACAACAACAACAACAACAATAATAATAATAATAATAATAATAATAATAATAATAATAATAATAATAATAATAATAATAATAATAATAATAATAATAATAATAAATAAATTATTATTATTATTATTATTATTATTATTATTATTATTATTATTATTATTATTATTATTATTATTATTATTGTTGTTGTTTTTGTTGTTGTTATTTTATTATTATTATTATTATTATTATTATTATTATTATTATTATTATTATTATTATTATTATTATTATTATTATTATTATTATTAATGCTAACGATCTCGATGCTGTACATGTAATATGGAAAGTTCTGTGAGCACGCATCAGGGTGTGGAAGTTTGTATACGCTGTATTAGTGGTTATTTATTGATTCATTCTGCAAGTACTGAGTGTTTATTTCTTCACTATTGAATTTATTCAGTTCCTGAGACGATATCAAAGGCTCTCGACAGGTCTTAGACTCAAATATCAATGTAGCTTTCATGTAATGGAGCTGGTGTTGGATTTTTCTGTAGAACCTTGTGCAAACAGTAACCGTTGGCATTGTATGTTACGATTCATTGCCGACAAATTCTTTACGACAGTCCTCACTGGCTCAATACTACTCTGCGACTATACAAAATGGGTAAATGTAGTAAAATAGATATTGTATAGATATGATACTTACCTATACAAACATTATGCTAATACTTGCCGTTCTTATTTCATTCGTGATTCATTGATCATAATGTTCTTTAGAATCGTATCCTAGCCTCTTTATAAACCAAAGATAAAATGTGGAGTTAACATAAAAACATGGATATTGTATTTATAGTATAAAAACATGGATATTGTATTTATAGCATACAAACATGGATATTGTATTGATAGCAAACAGTTTTTCGTCATTCTGCTTCACTATTTAGTTCTTCAGACGAATATCATGAACTAAAGATTTCTATGTGCAAAACCTGTACTGTGTACGTGTAGCAATACATTATTTTTTATGTTTCGAAGGCTCTGCAAATACCAGCGGTTCCCTTTCTTCCAGTTTTCAAAAAGATACAAAGTTCTGGCCACTGCTTTCATAGGCACTTAACCGCTCATTGTCTAGATGTGGCTGGTATAGGCATCACGGCACCTATGTTGCATTTGTTTACAGAAACTTCTGGAAATAGATGTGCCAGAATTTCAATGTCGCTATACTTGTCTTCTTCTCCTTTGTTGTACTTCTAGATGTTCAGACTCCCAGTAAGTCCAACATTGTGATTAAAACGAACTTATTGGGACCAATATCAAAAGGCTGCTAAAGACTAAATATGGGTACCTACTAGTACTACTACTACTACTACTACTACTACTAATAATAATAATAATAATAATAATAATAATAATAATAATAATAATAATTGTAATAGTAATAATAATAATAATAATAATAATAATAATAATAATAATAATAATAATAATAATAATAATAATAATAATAATAATAATAATAATAGCGAACACTTTATTCGTGCTTTCCTCTAGATCACAAAACGTAATAACAAATCTGCTCACGTGTTACACACACTCTTACACACTTAAAACTCAAACATGTGGTGTAAATGCACGGAGAACACTATCAGGTCCAAATGCATGGAGAACACTATCAGGTGCAAATGCATGGAGAACACTATCAGGTGCAAATGCATGGAGAACACTATCAGGTGCAAATGCATGGAGAACACTATCAGGTGTAAATGCATGGAGAACACTATCAAGTGTAAATGCATGGAGACCGCTATAAAGTGTAAATGCAGGCAGAACACTATAAAGTGTAATTGCAGGCAGAACGCTATAAAGTGCAAATGCAGGGAGAACACTATCAGATGCAAATGCATGGAGAACACTATCAAGCGTAAATGCAGGCAGAACACTATAAAGTGTAAATGCAGGCAGAACACTATAAAGTGTAAATGCACGCAGAACACTATAAAGTGTAAATGCAGGCAGAACACTATAAAGTGTAAATGCAGGGAGAACACTATCAAGTGCAAATGCAGGGAGAACACTATCAAGTGCAAATGCAGGGAGAACACTATCAAGTGCAAATGCATGGAGAACACTATAAAGCGTAAATGCAGGCAGAACACTATAAAGTGTAAATGCAGGGAGAACACTATCAAGTGCAAATGCAGAAAGAACATTATCAAGTGCAAATGCAGGGAGAACACTATCAAGTGCAAATGCATGGAGAACACTATAAAGCGTAAATGCAGGCAGAACACTATAAAGTGTAAATGCAGGCAGAACACTATAAAGTGTAAATGCAGGCAGAACACTATAAAGTGTAAATGCAGGCAGAACACTATAAAGTGTAAATGCAGGGAGAACACTATCAAGTGCAAATGCAGGGAGAACACTATCAAGTGCAAATGCAGGGAGAACACTATCAAGTGCAAATGCAGGGAGAACACTATCAAGTGCAAATGCAGGCAGAACACTATCAAGTGTAAATGCAGGCAGAACACTATCAAGTGTAAATGCAGGCAGAACACTATCAAGTGTAAATGCATGGAGAACACTATCAGGTTGAAATGCAGGGAGAACACTATAAAGTGCAAATGCAGGGAGAACACTATCAAGTGTAAATGCATAAAGAAAACTATCAGGGGCAAATGCAGGGAGAACGCTATCAGAGGAAAGAAAGGCAATCAAATTTGAAATGTAACTGATGCCTCCAAAACCCCTTTTAGATGGAAGGAGGAAATCTGAGTACTCGAAGAAAACCCTCGGTGGCCTGAAAGTCTCGTAATCAAGTGAGTTTTGTCCCTTACCAGATTAGAAAGCGCTACATTAACTTGGGCCTATAAAATCAGCGCTTAGCCCACTGCGCCACCCCGACACCCCATACAGTTCTTGCTATAAATAATTGTGCATATTGTAGATATCACACTGTTAGTTATGTTTAGGGTGGCAGAGTGGTCAATACCGCAGACGCTACCAAGGCCCGGGCCAACGCGAGTTCAATCCCATTTTGTGTTTGACAATCTCGTGTTTACTTCTTTGTCGTGTAGGCAGTTTGTCTTGGCAGTGGCAGTATTATAAGTAACATACAATCCAGTATTATTTTACCGTAACGTTCTGAACACTGGTACCGTAAGTGCTACAGAGCTCAATGGCTAAATGTCTATACTACTGACCAGATCCATGGTGGATGTGTGTGTGAATATAACACCCAAAATACAATGATAGATTAAAACATATCATGGACAGACAAAAACAGATTAAACAAGACAGAAAAAATACAGAAAGAAGAAGAAGAAGAAGAACAACAACAACAACAACAATAAAACTGCATTTATCAGAAACACGAAAACGAAGAAAAAAAGGGAAAGAGGAAAATAAGACAATTTGTATATTTTGTGGAGGAGACCGGAGAGTAGATGGGGCCATAAAATGACTGCATAGCGCCGAAGACTGGAGAGTAGATGGGGCCATAAAAAGACTGCATAGCGCCGAAGACTGGAGAGTAGATGGGGCCATAAAAAGACTGCATAGCGCTGAAGATTGGAGAGTAGATAGGGCCATGACAAGACTGCATAGCGCTGAAGACTGGAGAGTAGACAGGGCCATCAAAAGACTGCATAGCGCTGAAGACTGGAGAGTAGATAGGGCCATCAAAAGACTGCATAGCGCTGAAGACTGGAGAGTAGATAGGGCCATGACAAGACTGCATAGCGCTGAAGACTGGAGAGTAGATAGGGCCATCAAAAGACTGCATAGCGCTGAAGACTGGAGATTAGATAGGGCCATGACAAGACTGCATAGCGCTGAAGACTGGAGATTAGATAGGGCCATCAAAAGACTGCATAGCGCTGAAGACTGGAGCTTAGACAGGGCCATCAAAAGACTGCATAGCGCTGAAGCAAGCGGAGAAGGAGACATCAATATGGAATGGGAGTAGGTAGAAGACAAACCAACACAATAGCAGAAAGATTAACAGGAACAATGGAATGGGAGTAGGTAGAAGACAAACCAACACAATAGCAGAAAGATTAACAGGAACAAACAAAATTACAATAACAGAGTGACAGCAACAAAGAAAGAGATTTCTCTTATATAGCGCACTTACAAGCTCAGAGAGCTTCTCAAGGCGCTGGCCCGTAATATCCAGCAATCACAAAATAGTTTGCTGAAGTCAGGATTCGAACCCACGTCGCCCAAGACGCACTCACACAAGTGGTGCGCTCTGGCCACTGAGCTATCCCTGCCGCCGAACAAACAGAATAAAAATTACCAGAATAACAGCAATAAACAGAATAAAAAAATACCAGAATAACAGCAACAAACAGAATAAGAATAACGCTAGGAAAAGGAATCTTTGGTCAGAAAATGACAGAAGCTGTCATAAGGATCTTGGTCAGTAATGGTGAGTGATAGCGCTTAGTACGACTACAGACGCTAATTCTCAATCGCTAAACAAATACACATTGGCCTATTGTCATTGTCGTCTTTCCTGCAGCTGTACCAATCGGCGAACGAAACACCGTCCAACATCACCACCCCCGTACAACATCACCTGTACATAGACGGTGCGAAAGTGGAGAGAGTGACAAACTACAAATACCTGGGGACGATTCTCGACAACAAACTGTCCTTTGACCAAAACACAGCTGTGATAGAAAAGAAATGCCGACCTCGACTGTACTGCCTTCAGAAACTCCGTTCTTTGAACATCAGCCGCCCATTCTTTCTTCTTTGTATCGCTGTTTTATTGAATCAGTTTTGACTTTTGGTTTTATTGGCTGGTTTGGAGGGCTAAGTGTAAAGAACAAGAGGGTGCTTGACAGATTGGTGAGAGTGTGTGCGAGAGTGACGGGTGAAAGACAAAACAGTTTGAGAAAACTGCATGAATACCGTGTGGTGAGGAAGGCGAGAGTGGTGATGAAAGACACTTCACATGTTTTAGCAAAGTATTATGAAATGTTGCCCTCTGGTCGCAGACTGCGTGTGCCTAAATGTTCTCTTGTAAGAACGGAAAACAGCTTTATACCAAAATCTATTGAATTTTTAAATAAGCGATAAGTAATATTTTGTGTATATAAAGATCTTGATGTTTGAGATGTCTTTTAATACTGGAAATTTACTACAGATCTAACCTACTGTGTACTTGTTTTATCTATGTATGTATTGTTTTAATGTTTCATACCGATCAGCAATTGTATGTCATAAGTTCTCTGTTGAGATAATAAAGTATTCTTGAACTTGAACTTGAACCCCCACCACCTTCATCATCAACACCAACACTAAAGAATACTTGTACCTCTAACTTTAAAATCTTCAACATCTTCCTAGAGCGCACCATGTCAGATGCTCTTGCAGATCAAGAAGGCACAGTAAGTATAGGGGGTAGAGCAATCTCCAACCTTCGTTTTGCGGATGACATTGATAGATTGGCTGGAGAGGAACCAAAACTTAAACAGCTGGTACAGAGGCTTGACACCACCTCCAGAGCCTATGGAAATGGAAATAAATGCAGAGAAGACCAAAATGATGACCAATAACACCAATGGCATCAACACGGACATCAAAGTCCAAAGCCAATCCCTCCACACAGTGCATAGCTTCAAATATTTAGGAGCCATTGTATCAGACAATGGGTCCCGACAGGACGTCCTCTCCAGGATCGCACAAACAACTGCTGCCCTTGCCCATTCGGAAAAACAAGTCCATCAGTCTACATTCCAAGGTAAGGCTGCTGCGCTCCCTTGTCATCTCCATCTTCCTATATTCTTGCGAAACATGGACCCTCACAGCAGATCTACAACGAAGAATACAAAGCATGGAGATGAGGTGCTATAGAAGACTTCTGGGCATTTTCTATACCCAGCACATCACCAACGACGAAGTCCGACAAGCCATTGGACAACACGATGACCTGCTCACAGTGGTAAAAAAACGGAAACTCCGATGGTATGGCCACGTCACCAGCTCATCAGGTCTTGCAAAGACCATCCTGCAAGGCACAGTGCAAGGAGGTAGAAGAAGAGGGAGACCGAAAAAGAGGTGGAAGGACAACATTCGAGAATGGACTGGTTTGACACTGAGCGAAACAATCAGGGTTGCTGAGGACAGGGAAAAATGGAGTACGCTGGTTAAACGATCATCGGTGGTGCCCCTACGACCTCCGAGTTATAGGATAAGATAGGATAGGAACTGCTTCCTGAAGACTATCTGTGGGGTAATTGCTAGTTCATTAGTGTTAATTACAGGAGTAGGGAGGGGATCACTGACCTGTGCACTAGACTAATGAAAGCAGTCAACATGCCAATTACAGTGTTGTGACCTTTAGACATTGACTCTTTAACATGAACGATCTCCTTGAACTATTCCTATAACCTTTTGACCTACAACTTGGGTCAGTGCAAGACCCCGCAGTGTGAGACCATCACCAGATTATCAGATGTCTAATAATAGAAAATATTAAAATGACAGCGTTATTATAATGTACGACTTATAAATGATGTGCGTCACATCTTATCCTACTGCGCCTTAGGTGAACTTGCAGATCAAGAGCGTCATGTGGTCGCTTCTTAGCATTAACAAGGATTCATTTATCCCGTATGAAAGAAGAAAAGCAACAGGGCCTTTTCCATGAGGCTAGCAATAGGTGCGCGCATGAACATGTCACTCGGCACTTTCCATGAAGTGTCAGGAGCTTTCCATTGCCAATTTTATTTGGTATATTTCGTCATTCTTCGTCAAGTTTGCGTCGTTCATTTTTCGGTATGTTTCGCTTCGTCATTGTTATAAGGTACTGTACTCTGTGAAACCACACCAACGATAGTATGACCTCTTACTACTACACCTCGCTTTTCTAAAGTACTTGGAAGTCACTGAGATCACTTCTTCACTCAGTCGCTTGCCTGTCTGGCCGTTGGACGCGGAGAGTTTTCGCCACTTCGGTTTGCCTGCGGTGGTTGTCAAAAGCGTGACATATCCAGCGCCGTCCGTGTTTGACATTACTGTCCAGCTCTTTATTTGTCTTCCCCTACGCCTGCCTCCTACCACTACTCCTTGCTTGTTACTTCTTAGCAAAAAGATAATACGATGACCATCATATCCTACTGCAGCCTATTTCCCCAAAGAACTGGTACGTCATTTAGGTCATGAAGTGACTGCATCCCCATACGACTGTCCAGCCGTACAAAGGCTTCGTGCTGATCAGTTGTCAAGATAGGACTTGTCATAGTTTATTTCCCTTTGGCCTGTAATCCTGATAATGGTGACGTCCCTTAACAGCCCTTTGTCAGTAGTTCTCACTCATCAACTAACAATAATTGATGAAAGGATGACAACCTATTGTGGGACAAACTTCGCCCATCTTTCTATATTTATAAAATGACATGTGGTGATGTGGTAAACAGCTTGAAGAAGCTCTTTGGGAGAAACTCCTGCACTTGGATAAAACATTGAATTGCAAAAGGTGTGCCGTCAATGGTTTATTGAATGGTAACATGTGTCCATTCAATGGTTTATTAAATGGTAACATGTGTCCAGTGAATGGATTGTATATGTGTGCAGGCCAATGGTTTCTCTGATATACAAGTCTGGTCCCTCGGAGCTACAAGGGCCGGAGTTATGAAAATCGCAACTAATAGTCGAACGACAGATCCATCATATGTAGCACTATTGGTGCTATCAATTCCATCATGTGTAGCACTATTGGTGCTATAAATTCTACCATTTGTAGCATTATTGGTGCTGTCAATTCCATCATGTATATAGCACTATTGGTGCTTTCAATTCCATCAAGTGTAGCACTATTGATGCTATCAATTCTATCATGTGTAGCACTATTACTACTATCAATTCCATCATGTATAGCAATATTGGTGCGACCAATTCCATTGCCTCCTGGCTTTCGGCTCCTTATCAATTTCGATGTTGATTTTGCTGCAAAACATGGAAAAAACCATCGATCGGATTATTCGGTCAGCCATAGAAAGCCGCCGTCTGATCCAAATGTATGCAGAGAATAAGGATCCCCTCGAGAAAAAACACGCAAACGATGTCACCGAAAATAGGAAAACTGCTTACTGACTGTCCAAGGCCCAACTAATGTCAATGTTGGGTGCTACAGCACTTCGCACGGACAAACAGTTAAAGAAACAATTTCGCTTTTGGTGAATCCCAAATGCAAGGATCCGAATGGCTTTCAAAAAAGTCATTAAACAAGTTTTGTACTAATTAATTACTTCAAGCGGGAGGACAAGCGATGATTGACGCGCTCACCATTATCTGTAACAAGATCTGGCAGAGTGGGGAGTGGCCTACACCATGGACCCAGTCGCTCGTCATCACTCTTCCAAATAAAGGTAACCTTCAGGAGTGTGAAAATTACCGCACCATCTGCCTTATCAGTCATCCCAGCAAGGTCCTCCTGAAAATAATAAACAACATGTTGAAACCCCAAGCTGAACAAACCATAGCTGAAGAACAAGCAGGATTCAGGGCAGGGCGAAGTACCACTGAACAGATTTTCAACCTCAGAATAATCTGCGAGAAATACCTACAACACCAACAACATCTATATCATGTGTTCGTAGACTTCAAGAAGGTGTTTGACCTAGTCTGGCATGCAGCTCTGTGGGCAACTGTGACAAGCGGACGATGCACCTCTGAGGCTGACGTTGCCCAGTCATCACTCCCAGGCTGGCCGGCTCAGCCGACTAAGCCGATTAAGCCCCGCCCCTCGGGGGATCTCTCTCTAAAAGCTCTGACACACTAAATCTCGGGGTCAGACGCATGCCTTCCGCTTTCGAAGACCCATCTGCCTGCCTCGGACACGTCCCATCACCCGGTGACCACTGAGCCTCGGCAGTACTCTTGGGATTCGACCCGTCTTAGTCAAGGTAAGAGAGGAGATTTACTTTATGTCATTTAGCATACCCATCACCCGTCGATCGCCCAACATGTTCGTATGTCCTGTAGATATGTACGTTCGTGTTTGTGGTTTTGTCTTGATGTGTTGCTGTGACATGTATTTATTCCTTGTATATATTATCTGCCTTGTTTATGACACATGCCATGTTTGAATTTATACTTGTATGCTCCCTGTTAGCCCCATGTATAAATCTCCCTTGCCATGCTGTCCCTCCACCTAGATTAAAGTCCCCCAGTACAGCCCCTTGCCTAAAACCCCCATTGTCCTGTATTTACCCCATTCGCTTCTCCCATGTTCCCACTGTATAAATATCTGCCCCTGTTGTCCGCCACCCCATCTTAAGGCGCCGAAGTTATCATATATTAGCGGCTGCCGGTAAACTCCACAATAGCCCCATAGCCATGGTTGCAATTGTTGGACTGTTGGTACGGACCGGTCAACCCTGGGCCGGTCCGACCAAGTTTGAAAATCTGATGGGCACGCGCGCAAACAGGCGCTGCACCCAGGATATATGTACATAGCTGATTTGGAGTCTGTACCACTTTACAGACGGGCTCCTATTCGGGCGACCATACCGGCCCTGCCAGCTGTAAGACGCCAGACCCGCTGCGGGCGACCCTGACAACCCAGGGCGTCAATGTGAAGCGTACCTCCCAAGTTTCGCCAATCAGCCAGCCAGCCACGTAGGCTGAAAAACCACCACTGCATCGCCACTAGAAGTTGCACCATCAAGCCATCACCTAAGAAGGTGACCTACTGCCCCGCATTGGGCCCCAAGCTGACCACGAGAATTCTTTGATCCGCCGACCATCCAGAATCCTGGACCAACCACCGCCCTTCGCAACACGAAGCTAAGTTACTATCCCACGAGCACCACAATTCGAAGAAACTCTGGCTAAGCCACCCAGAACAATCCAGATATCCTCCTGCTCAGTGATAAAATCAGTCCTCAATCGCCCTAGCATTCCCAAAGGCGCCCACCCAGAATATCTCCAAGATACTCCCAACCATTATTGACAATATTCAGTGACTCATCCTTAGATTATCCAACTCAGACGACCTAATTCTATTTAATAAAATTGACTAGTTATAAACTGTATCACCTGGACTCTCCCTTGTTTGAATTCCTTCATAGCTTAGCCTACCTTCTCCTCGTCTGGCCTTTTGACTGTCTCTCATTCTTTAGTAGCCCCAGCCTTAGTCCCTTGAATGTCATCGCAACGTTGGCCTAAACAAGGGAGGCAACACAGTGCGAGGGATTAAGTGCTTATCCTCATCCCCCCAACCCCTTTCTTTGTGACAGCAACCATGAGAGTGTACAACATCAGCCATAAAATTATTGAAGTCATCAAAAGCCTGTATGCTACCAGTGCAATCCTCCATAACAGCGCCAACGGAAACTGGTTCAGAACAACAATCGGTGTGCGTCAAGGATGCCTACTCTCTCCAACGCTCTTCACCATCTTCCTAGAGCGCATCATGTAGATGCCCTTGCAGATCACGAAGGCACAGTCAGAATAGGGTGTAGAGCAATCTCCAACCTTTTTTTGCGGATGAAATTGGTGGATTGGCTGGAGAGGAACAAGAACTTGAACAGCATCTCCAGAGCCTATGAAATGCAAATAAGTGCACAGAAGACCAAAATGATGACCAAGAACACCAATTGCATCAACACTGACATCAAAGCCCAAGGCCTATCCCTCAACACAGTGCATAGCTTCAAATATTTAAGAGCCAGTGTATCAGATAATGGGTCCTAACAGGACGTCATCACCAGGATCGCACAAACAACAGCTGCCCTGGCAAAGGTGACGCCCATTTGTAAAGACAGGGCCTTTAGTCTACATTCCAAAGAAAGACTGCTACGCTCCCTTGTCATCTCCATCTTCCTATACGCTTGCGAAACATTGACTCTCACAGCAGATCTACAATGAATAATACAAAGCATGGATATGAGGTGCTACAGAAGACTTCTGGGCATTTCCTATACTCGCACATCACCAACGACGAGGCCCGACAGGCCATCACATAAGCCATTTGGCAACATGATGACCTGCTAAGAGTGGTGAAGAAACGAAAACTCCGATGGTATGGCCACGTCACCAGATCATCAGACCTTGCAAGATCATCCTGCAAGGCACAGTGCAAGAAGGTAGAAGAAGAGGGAGACCGAAAAAGAGATGGGAGGACGAGATAGGATTGGTTTGAAACTGAGCGAGGCCATGAGGGTTGCTGAGGACAGAGAAAGATGGAGTATGCTGATTAAACGATTATCTGTGGTGCCCCTACGACCTCCGAGTTACGGGTTAGGATAGGATAGGAATTACTATTACACAAACTATTAAACGTATGTAACGTAAAGTGTAACGTATGTTTTATAACATAGTGTAACGTGTGTTTTATACCTTGTGTGTGTGTATGTGTGTGTGCGTGGGGGTGTGTATGTGTGTGTATGTTTTGTTTAGGTTGATTGCTAATTAATTTTAAAATTTGTGTCCTTTCTTTTTTTTCAGATTAAATTTTTTTTGGGGTCATTCTTCATTCATCTATTACAATGTCTTAAAAGGTACTTAATTTGGCTGTGCCCCAAAAAGAAAGCTTTTGGTGTCCTAGTTTTTTGGAAGTAGAAGACATAAAAATTGCTAGTGCAAACAAGTCAATTTAAAGCCTACAACTAAACCGTTACAACTGTACTTATTTTTCCTCTCACTCTCTCTTTTTTTCTCTCTCCCTCTCTCTCTCTTCCTCTCTCTCTCCCTTTCTCTCTCCTAGATAAGTAGTTATAGGCTTTACATTGAGCTTTAGCAATAGCAATGTTTATGTTTTGGCATTCCAAAAACTAGGACCCAAAGGCTGACTCTTATTTGGGCACACTTAAAAGAAGGGGATTTTTTCAACACTGGAATAAATAGTAAAGAATTAAAAACAAAAAATAGTAACCTACTTTAATGAATAAAAAAAAAAGAAAAAGAACACCGTTGAAATTAAACCCAAAAGAACACACACTCACATACACACACACACACACACACACACACACACAAACACACACATTGTTCCTTCTATGCTGTGCAGCTAAATCGAAAGCAGGCAGCTGCAGCCACGGGGCGATGGGATTGACTTCCAAGTGGCACGCTCATACCTCGGACTCAGTAGGCGGCACAGCTCGGTTGACTTCCTAGGCGTCCGAACTGAACTTCGTCCGACTATTAGTAGCGTTTCTCATAACCCCGGCCCCTGATGTCTATATTTACTTTGCAACGGAACGGCTCTCTGGCGTGCGTCTGAGGTTGGCTGAATGGGATACTGATTTTGCTATAGGACGACCAGTGATTTTAGCTGCTCTTTTAACAAGAATGTGTGCTGTACGAAAACAATTCACCGCCTATAGACCCATTTTTACTCTTACTGCCAATGGATAACGATGTCATATCCTCCCTCATCAACACCACCACCGTCTTCAACATCAACATCATCATCATCATCATCATCATCATCATCATCATCATCATCATCATCATCATCATCATCATTATTATCATCTTTTCACATATACAACGACATAGGAAACTGCAGAATGTAATTTAATGGATTTTAAAAGAAAGCAGTACAATTGTTTTGAGAGAAATTCTTCGACTGAAGAGAGTAGTCTGTGGTAATAATTGCAATGTTACATTTCATGGTAATAGTACACATAATCTTTCTGAACCAACAACAGTCAGGTTACACCAGACATTGGCTTTGGGATTGTGTGTCTACACATGTAAAATGTTAATGCAAGCTAAAAATTACCACAAGGACAGAGACCCAAGAAGCATATCCGTGCCGTACAGAGAAAATAGATCACGCGGTTATCCGGGACACGTCAGCAAGGTAGGCACGACGTGTAATGTGACGAAACAGATGACGTGACTATAGTCATGTAGTTGAGCATTACCCATGACAGTCTCATTCTGTACACTAACACGACAGACGTATGGCCACCAGTGAACATCAGCCACGTCACTTTCAATCACTCTCGCCACAAACATCTTGTAACGAACGCATTTCGTATACGTTTGTATAAATAGACGTTATGACGTCACTAACGTAAGTCCGGAGCTAGGAGCTCTAGGAAATCAGGATTTCTATATGGAATACTCTAGCTGTATCTTGAATAGAGGTATCTATTATTATTATTAGTTAGTTATAATAAGCTGTGAAGCTATTCTGACCAAAATGGGAAGCAATGTTTTTTTATGAATTATTGTGATTGGGGTGCAGAAGAATCCATTGTTTGAAGGAAGTACGGTAAATGGTGTATAGTTTATAATTATGAAGCCACGTTGTATTCATTCATATGTGAAGATATGGGGCTGAAATAGAAATGTAATTCAGTTGTATAATTTATATGTAATGATGAATGAATGTGCAGTAATATTGTTATACATTGAAAGTGACCTGTGATCATAAAGTTTGGCTCATAGCCCATTGTGATGTAGGCTACACAATGTGTGTACGGTGTTAAAGTGGCTATAGATATTGTCCTAAGAATTGTGACAATAGTGACTGTATCAGTGTATAGAGAAGATATTCTACGAAAAAAAAGGACCTTCAACTTCAAGCACCCTGAAATGTATAAATGTGCCTATCCTATCCTATCCTGTCCTGTCCCATAACCCGAAGGTCGTAGGGGCACCACAGATGATCGCTTAACCAGCATACTCCATCTTTCTCTGTCCTCAGCAGCCCTCATGGCTTCGCTCAGTGTCAAACCAGTCCATTCTCGAATGTTGTCCTCCCACCTCTTTTTCGGTCTCCCCCTTCTTCTACCTCCTTGCACTGTGCCTTGCAGAATGGTCTTTGCAAGGCCTGATGATCTGGTGACGTGGCCATACCATCGGAGTTTCCGTTTCTTCACCACTGTGAGCAGGTCATCGTGTTGTCCAATGGCTTGTGTGATGGTCTGTCGGACTTCAACGTTGGTGATGTGTTGGGTATAGGAAATGCACAGAAGTCTTCTGTAGCACCTCATCTCCATGCTTTGTATTCTTCGTTGGAGATCTGCTGTGAGGGTCCATGCTTCGCAAGCATATAGGAAGATGGAGATGACCAGAGAGCGCAGCAGTCTTACTTTGGAATGTAGACTGATGGTTCTGTCTTTCCAAATGGGCTTCAACCTTGTCAGGGCAGCAGTTGTTTGTGCGATCCTGGAGAGGACTTCCTGTCGAGACCCATTGTCTGACACAATGGCTCCTAAATATTTGAAGCTGTGCACTGTGTTGAGGGATTGGCCTTGTACTTTGATGTCCGTGTTGATGCCATTGGTGTTGTTGGTCATCATTTTGGTCTTCTCTGCACTTATTTCCATTCCATAAGCTCTGGAGGTGGTGTCAAGCCTCTGTACAAGCTGTTCAAGTTCTTGTTCCTCTCCAGCCAATCCATCAATATCATCCGCAAAACGAAGATTGGAGATTGCTCTGCCCCCTATGCTGACTGTGCCTTCGTGATCTGCAAGAGCATCTGACATGATGCGCTCTAGGAAGATGTTGAAGAGTGTTGGAGAGAGTAGGCATCCTTGACGCACACCGATTGTTGTTCTGAACCAGTTCCCGATGACGCTGTTATGGAGGACTGCACTGGTAGCCTTGTCATACAGGCTTTTGATGACTTCTATAATTTTAGGGCTGATGTTGTACACTTTCATGGTTGCCCATAGAGCTGCATGCCAGACTCGGTCAAATGCCTTCTTGAAGTCTATGAACACATGATATAGATGTTGTTGGTGCTGTAGGTATTTCTCACAGATTATTCTGAGGTTGAAAATCTGTTCAGTGGTACTTCGCCCTGCCATGAATCCTGCTTGTTCTTCAGCTATGATTTGTTCAGCTTGTGGTTTCAACCTGTTGAGTATTATTTTCAGGAGGACCTTGCTGGGATGGCTGATGAGGCTGATGGTGCGGTAATTTTCACACTCCTGAAGGTTACTTTTTTTGGGAAGAGTGATGACAAGCGACTGGGTCCATGGTGTAGGCCATTCCCCACTCTGCCAGATCTTGTTACAGATAATGGTGAGAGCATCAGTCATCGCTTCTCCTCCTGCTTGTAGCAGTTCCGCTGGTATGTTGTCCACTCCCGCTGACTTCCCTTTCTTCAGCGATTGCACTGCTGCCTCAACTTCTTCCCGGAGAATTGGGAGGATTTCTTCTTCTTCTCTGCTCTCGGGACATGCTAGAACTGATGGGTCTCCATTTGGTGTATGGTTGTAAAGGTCAGAGCAGTACTCTGTCCATCTGTCCAAGACTTCTTGTTCTTCTGTAAGGCAAAT
The DNA here is from genome assembly GCA_036898135.1 of Oncomelania hupensis. Classification (NCBI taxonomy): domain Eukaryota; kingdom Metazoa; phylum Mollusca; class Gastropoda; order Littorinimorpha; family Pomatiopsidae; genus Oncomelania; species Oncomelania hupensis. The sequence continues at coordinate 80,650,947 of CM072515.1, forward strand.
GCCAGACTTGCTTTGGATAGTGGAGACTTTGGGCTGTTTAACACTTGTCAGCCGCTTCACAGTCTGGTAGGCCTTCTTGCTGTTGTTCTTGTTTAGATTGTTCTCTATTTCCTGGCATTGACCTTCTATCCAGTTCTCCTTTGCTGTGCGCATGCCTTTTCGGATGTCATTGTTGATTTTTCGGTAGACATCAGCTCCCTGTGAGGTGTTCTTTTTCTTTTTTAACTCTCTTCGTTTATCACACAGATCCAAAAGTTCAGGTGTGATCCACGGCTTCTTCTTTGGTCGGTGCTTGCCAAGGATCTCAGTGGCGGCATCTGTTACAGCTGAGTTGAAGGTATTGGTCATGGTGTTGACATCTACTTCGCCTGCCCCCAAAATAAGCAGTGGTGCAAATTTCCCTCCAATTGTGGCCTGAAATATTTTTGCCACCTCCGGGTCTTGCAGTTTGTCCAGGTCGAACTTCAGCCTAGTGCACTTTGCTGTATTTACTCTCTTCAAATGGAGCCGGAAAGACATCATCACGAGATCGTGGTCACTTCCAATGTCTGCTCCTGGAAAAGTGCGTGTCCTGCCAATGTTGATGCTTGATCTGAAGCGTTTCTTGACCATGATGTAGTCGATCTGGTTGTGATGTTCCCCGCCGGGACTGTGCCATGTCCATCGTCTGGATTTTTTGTGGAGACCAAGCGTGTTTGCCAGTACCAGATTGTTGTATCTGGCAAACTCCAATAGCCTCAGACCCCTGTCATTTGTCTCGTTGTTGCAGTGGGGTCCGCATGTGTCTCCCCAGTTGTGGTGCGCATCTTGGCCAACCTTGGCATTCCAGTCGCCTTGCACTATGACTATGTCCTTCTTCGGCACTTGGTCAAGGACCGCCTGTATATTTTCATAAAAATCCTCCACTTCGCTGTCTTCATAGTCTGATGTTGGGGCATAGGCCTGGATGATGGTAATGTTGAAAGGGGTTGCTCTCAGACGGATGGTAATGAGTCTACTGGAGACTGGGCGGCAACCCATGACAGTGGCTAGAATGTTCTTGTGGACCAAGAATCCAACGCCGTGTTCGTGCCTGTCATCTCTACCGCTGAAATAGAGCTTGTGGCCTTTGTCAGTCGTTGTTTCACCTAGGCCTTTCCAGCGCAGTTCGCTGATACCTAGAACGTTCCATCGATAGTGGTCCAGCTCGTGGGCCAGTTCTTCTAATTTTCCTTCCGCAGTTAGGGTCCTGACATTCCAGGTTCCTATGACGATGTTGTTTCTCGTGCGGATCTTGCTAATTTGTCCATCAGTAGCATACTTTTCACCTCCGTCCTGGTGGCCAACGGAAAGCGCGGTCCTTGTGTAGCCGGGCGACGACCGATCCGGCATGGAATTAGTGGATAGCCTCATCATGTGTTGTGTCTTGGGCAAAAAAGACCTGGCAGGGCCCAATCCTCTCCAGGCTGTTGGCCACAGCCGAAATCCACGAATACAGTGTGGCTCGCCTTGGCCCTGAGCACGTGGTCGTTGAACCTGTAGTAACGTGAGGTTCCTCCGCCCTGGCCGGTGACTTCTGTGTAGAAGACTTTCGCCCAGTGATGCCGTGCTAACATCACCCCTGTTAGTCGCCTCTTACGACACGCCGGGAAACGTTGGGTCTATTCTATTTGCCCGAACCCACAGAGCGTATAAATGTGCCAGAGACTCATATAGACTCTTTACGCATAAGAGCACAAATTTGCGATTGTATAAATGTTGTATACAGCGGCCGGTTCAGAGTGGAAACTTCCTGGTATGTGGCTGATGGAGCTGACCTTGTAACGTCCGTCTACAAGACTGGATGTGGTCTCCATTAACGCCGACTATCTCTCGACTATCCAAACATCACTGGTGCAGACGTGCGGCAACGATGGGCAAAGAAAGTCTCAAGACCTGAGCTACAGGATCACCTACAATGTTTCCCAGGGGTAGCTATCTGTTCCTAGCATCGGCTGTGTATACCACGTCTAGTGATTGTCTGAAGACAGTGAGTAAAGTCATTATTACTTAATACTGAGAGATCAGGAATCTCCAACAAGTCGTCAGTGTGTCATTTTTGACAGTGAATTATCAGAACATACTGTCGAGGCAAGTGATGTCTCAAGAGAGAGACAATGACCACCCTATAAGCCACTGACTGAATAATTGCTGTGATCTCGTCTATTAGCCTATAAACCACTGACTTAGTATCTGTTGTGAACTTGTTTATAGTCTTGATAAGAATTGTATGATTTAATGTTAGTATATATGTATGAATAAGAAATATCTAAACATAAGGACAACGAGAGATAACTGAGTGGTCTTTGTTCTTGTCTGTAAGCACGTGTGTGGTGGTGGATGAAAATTTAGAGTAAACAGAGATAGAACATGCATCCTTAGACTGAACGTCAGACAGCCACACGCACCCACTCATTTCATTAGATTATTTATAGTTACGTATATACATATTTAATTTAACGCAAAACCCGCGCATTACAGGCAAACTACATTACATGATTATTGCTTTAGGTCCAGCGGACTCTTCCGAGCCAAATCAGGACCAGTATAACCGAATCAGGACCACAACTTCACTGAAAGAGGACTCTCCCATGATCCGAATAAAAGATCTGCCGAAACAACCCTAGTGGTAACACTGAAGGCACTCCACCAGCGGTCACTTTGCAATAAAAACATCCCACGCAGGGGACGCTGATGCTATACTCTAATTTATCGAACCCCCGTTTACAAAAACAAAATAGAATATAAACATCACAAAATATCAACAAAACACATACATATAAAATGCCTACATTACCAAATAATAACATCATAGGAAGCCCCAGTGACCACCTGGCAGAAAGCGTCCAATATTTCCAAGCTGATCCAACAGACCTTATTGTTGATTTCAGAAGAGACAGAGATGATGTTGCTGTAAGCACAATCCATGGTGAAAATATTGAAGTGGTAGAGACCTACAAATACCTTGGTACAATTTTTGATAATAAGCTAAAATGGGATGCCAATACTGAAGCGATTGTCAAGCGTGGGCAGCAGAGAGTATACCTTCTCAGAAAACTCAACTCTTTTTCAGTAGACAAAAAAATACTTAGTCTGTTTTACCAGTCTTTCATTGAGAGTCTTTTGACTTTTTCATTCATATGCTGGTTTCCTAGTCTGTCGGTTAGAGATAGAAATAGTCTCTACAGCATTGTGAAAACGTGTTCCAAAATTACCGCCGATGAGCAAAGGAACCTATCTGCCTTCTGTAATCAGCAAATCGCAAGGAAAGCTAAACAGATTGTCAGTAAACCGGAACATATTTTGATGAGTTTGTACTTCTGCCTTCAAAACGTCGTTTTGCTCAACCCATTTCGAAAACTAAAAGATATTCAAACTCATTTGTACCCTCTGCTGTCCGCCTTCTCAACGCCTATACAATGTAATAAAAAGTGTTTTTTTTGTTTTTTGTTTTTAATTTACTATTGATTTTATTGATTATGTGTCTTTATAGACAATAGATATAAGCTGCTGTGTGAGTGGGTGAGTGTGGGTATAATTCCAGAGAGAGCGAGGAGATTTTTGCTGGTAGAAATTATTATCTGTGATATTTGTTTTATAGTTTTATAGGTTATATTTTATTTTATAGTTTATTTATGCATTTAACAGCACATTTATTTATTGATTGGCAGTATTCTCCGTGTGTATGTAAGGTCATATTTGATTTTTATTCTAATTCTTATTGGTTATTACTGCGCTAACGCTGCCTTTGTAATCGTATTGCCCAGCTTGAGAGGAATGAAGTTGTGTGGCATTGTTTTGTGCTGTATTGTGTTGTGTTGTATTGTGTTGTATTGTGTTGTATTGTATGGTATTGGATTGTATTGCTGGGATGTACATCTTGTACTGTAGCTTTCTGCGGAGAAACTTGTGATATATCGGGGCAGTTTATCTTTTATGACTTTTTATGACATTCACCTCTAGTTTATTGTATGTATTTAACTGTATGTTTTGTTATCTATTTGTTTTATTTATTATTTTTTTTAATTGGACTATTTCTCATGTGTATGTAATAATATTTTTTAATTCTTTCTGGTAATTGTGCTGATGCTGCCATTGTAATTGCTCAGTTTGAGATGAATAAAGTTGTATTGTATTGTATTGTATTGTATTGTATTGTAGACCTCGCACACAAATAAGGAGCTTTGTGCCAGAAGAGTTTTTAAGAAAAAAGGTAGGTGACTGGTCTAGCGAAGAAGAAGATATTATAGTAGATTGATAGAACAGAGTAGGAATGAGAAAGAACAAAGGAGAAAGACAGCGACAGTGGGCATTTAAGGAACTAAATTTCCAGAAAGTGGGGATACTATTTACACTGAAACCCCCGGCACCCCCACGGGGGTGGCGAGTCAAACTATCAAATTGAATAGTAAATGAGAATTTAATGTAAAGTCCTGTTATTATCTTACATTCAGGTCACGTATTGTTTTCCACCGATGAAAATAAACCACGTTAGCCTTACTGATCACGCGTCTAGGGCAACCCATAAACCACGCCGGTCAAATTGTGGAAGGAAACAAAGAACTGCCTTTCAGTCAACAATAGTGGGGTCGACGTCAACAACAAGTAGCCTTTCAGTCAACAACAGTGGGGTCAACGTCAACAACAAATAGTCTTTCAGTCAACAACAACGGGGTCAACGTCAGCAACAAATAGTCTTTCAGTCAACAACAACGGGGTCGACGTCACCAACAAATAGTTTTTCAGTCAACAACAACAACGGGGTCGACGTCAGCAACAAATAGCCTTTCAGTCAACAACAGTGGGGTCGACGTCAACAACAAATAACCTTTCAGTCAACAAAAATGGGGTCGACGTCAACAACGATATACCCATCTTGTGAACAGCGAGGACACACGTTATTGAGTTTCTAGTTACTGTGCAGCCGTCCATTTTGATATCCTATCCTATCCCTAACTCAAAGGTCGTTGGGACACCACAGATGATCGTTTAACCAGTGTACTCCATCTTTCTCTCTTCTCAGCAACCTTCATGGCTTCGTTCAGTTTCAAACGAGTCCATTTTCGAACGTTGTCCTCCCATGTCTTTTTCTGTCTCCCTCTTCTTCGGCCTCCTTGCACCGTGCCTTATCATATGAGAATATTCGTCTCACAGACCCAAGAGCCACGGATGATATACACGTTACCAGCTATGGTCCATTGTCTTCCACAAATTTGACATTGTGTTTAAGGATAATGACAAATGTGACATTGTATTTAAGGATAATGACAAATCGTAGCCTTTTTGTATTTCTCACCCATGGCACATTGTATTTAAGGATAATGACAAATGTGACATTGTGTTCAATGATAATGACAAATGTGACATTGTGTTTACGTATAATGACAAATGTGACATTGTGTTTAAGGATAATGACAAATTGTAGCTTTGTTGTATTCCTCACTCATGTGAAATTGTGTTTAAGAATAATGACAAATCATAGCTTTGTTGTATTCCTCACCCATGGGACATTGTATTTAATGATATTGACAAATCGTAGCTTTGTTGTATTCCTCACCCATGTGACATTGTATTTAAGGATATTGACAAATCGTAGCTTTGTTGTATTCCTCACCCATGGGAACTGGTATTTAAGGATAATGATAAATCTTAGCTTTGTTGTATTCATCACCCATGTGACATTATGTTTAAGGATAATGACAAATCGTAACTTTGTTGTATTCCTCACCCATGTGACGTTGTTTAAGGATAATGACAAATCGTAGCCTTGTTGTATTCCTCACCCATGTGACATTGTGTTAAGGATAATAACAAATCGTAGCTTTGTTGTTTTCCTCACCCATGTGACATTGTGCTAAGGATAATGACAAATCGTAACTTTGTTGTATTCCTCACCCATGTGAAATTGTATTTAAGGGTAATGACAAATCGTAGCTTTGTTGTATTCCTCTCCTCACCCATGTGACATTGTATTTAAGGATAATAACAAATCGTAGCTTTGTTGTATTCCTCAACCATGTGACATTGTATTTAAGGATATTGACAAATCTTAGCTTTGTTGTATTACTCACCCATGCAGGAGAGATTTATTTTAGAATTCAACGGTTCTTCATTGTTGTTGTTGATGTTGTTCTTGTTGTTGTTTTCTCTGAATAATTAAATTAATAGCGGAACACAATACATTATGGTTCATATGAAACATGACAAACCTTTTTATGGCAATAACGCGGTGCCCTACAGACTTGGAATCTTAAAGCACTTGTTTTATTGGACCGAGATGTGTTCATCTACCAGAACCGCTGAACCCAGAAGGAGTTGGTTCACGTGCAAATCAGCAGAACCTGAAATGAGACTCGCATAGACTGAACAAAAAGGCCTGTGTAGGTCTCAAGTTCTGCTGTGTTCAAAGGCCTAGGGGAAATCATTGTCCTTTTCAAAGCATACGAACATGGCCTGTTAGCAGGTTTGCTCAGGTTTGGCCAAAAGTGGCCATTGCAAGACTCTTGACAATATAATAATCCAGGTCTTTGTGGCGGAAATTCTCCGCGTCACCATCCGTCATGTCTCCACTATGTCAGCATCCGTCATGTCTCCACTATGTCAGCATCAGTCATGTCTCCCCGATGTCAGCATCAGTCATGTCTCCACTATGTCAGCATCAGTCATGTCTCCCATATGTCACCATAATAATAATAATAATAATAATAATAATAATAATAATAATAATAATAATAATAATAATAATAATAATTTATTTTATAAAGCGCGATTCCAGACAACTGTCTGCTCAAAGCGCTCACACGCATGCACACACTCTCACACTCGCAGGTTAACATTATAATCTTAAAGTATCGAGTTTAAACGAAGGGTAAAATATGTATACTAAAAGAAAGATGTACATGTACAAGATTTAAACTTTAACACTAAGGTAAAACACAGGACAACTATTTTTAAAAAGTTAGGGCAAAATGGGTACAGTGGTTACAAACACAATATATAAATCGCACAAGCTAAGAAATAATTGATTTTACATGCGAATCACAAACCAAACCATAAACAGAATTTTAAAAAGTATGTGATAACAAAATGACATCGTACTAAAACGTATTGCACATAACATTGCATTGCACAAACACACACACATACACACACACAAAATGAAATAACGGATTTAACCGTCTTATAAAATATTACGTATTACATTTAAAAACAAAAAATAAAATAATGAAAATGGCCAAAAATTTAAAATGAAAGACTCCAGCGTAAGAAAATAATTATCATAGCCTACACCTCGACCGACAGAACGACCCATGCCGAAAAATTGTTGAAATTCTCTCTCTCTCTCTCTCTCTCTCTCTCTCTCTCTCTCTCTCTCTCTCTCTCTCTCTCCCTCATCCCCCTCCTCCTCGCCTCACTCCAAAACTCATATATACACATTTATTCACAGATGTTTCAAAAACAGGTGTGTTTTCAGTGATTTCTTGAACGATGAATGGGACTGGGCAAGACGAAGGTCGGACGGCAGGGAGTTCCATAGAGCTGGGGCATACCGGGAAAAGGACCTTTTACCAAAACTATTAAGGGAGTATCTAGGAACTGTAAGGAGGGATGCATCTTGTGATCGGAGAGTGCGTGTTGGCCTATAGGGGCTGAGGAGTTCGGAGAGATATGAAGGGAATGTTTCAGAGTGAAGGCACTGATAGCAGAGAGAGGCAATCTTGTAGTCAATTCGAGCTTTAACAGGGAGCCAGTGTAAAGTTGTCAGGGCAGAAGAGGCACTAGAACGTCGAGACTGACGAAGGACAAGACGGGCAGCGTTGTTTTGGATGCGTTGAAGTCTGAGGAGCTTGTTTTCAGGAAGATCAGCTAAGAGGGAATTGCAGAAGTCAAGACGAGAGAGAATGAAGGCCACAGCAAGTTTGTTTGATGATTCCATTGAAAGATATTGTCTGATTTTGCTAATTCTACGAAGGTGGAAATTCAAGGTTTTGCACATGTTGTTGATGTGAGTGTCCAAGGAAAGACATTCATCAAAATGAACGCCAAGATTTCGAACTGATTTGGAAAATTCTATATTGTTGTTCATCAAGCTTAGGGAGTGTGTTGATAGCTGCTGAAGTTTACTACTTGTGCCAATGGCGATCACCTCGGTTTTACCATTATTCATCTGCAGTTTGTTTGTGCTCATCCAGTCAGCAACCGAGTTAATGCAACGCGACAGGTCGGAAGCAAGTTCCGGGATATCGGCCGGAATAGCAGAGTTTTGTAGTTGAGTGTCATCCGCAAAGAAGTGGTAAAGGTGGTCAAAAGTCTTGATGATAGAGCTTAACGGTTGGGTGTACATAGTGAAGAGTACAGGCCCAAGCACGGAACCCTGTGGCACACCATACTTCAAATGAGAAGGAATAGACAGCACACCATACTTCAAAGGAGAAGGAATAGACTGAGTATTGTTAACAAGGACAGACTGAGTTCGTTTAGAAAGGTATGAACGGAACCATGCAAGAACCGTTCCAGTGCAACCAAAAACCGTCTCGAGGCGATCACACAGTATCGTGTGGTCAATGGTGTCAAACGCGGCTGAGAGGTCTAGCAACGCCAGAATGGACACGCGACCTTTATCCGCTGCATGAAGCAGGTCGTTGACCACACGTAGCAACATCCGTCATGTCTCCACTATGTCAGCATCAGTCATGTCTCCCCGATGTCAGCATCAGTCATGTCTCCACTATGTCACCATCCGTCATGTCTCCACTATGTCACCATCCGTCATGTCTCCACTATGTCAGCATCAGTCATGTCTACCCTATGTCAGCATCAGTCATGTCTCCACTATGTCACCATCCGTCATGTCTCCATTATGTCACCATCAGTCATGATTCCACTATGTCACCATCAGTCATGTCTCCACTATGTCAGCATCAGTCATGTCTCCACTATGTCAGCATCAGTCATGTCTCCACTATGTCACCATCCGTCATGTCTCCACTATGTCAGCATCAGTCATGCCTCCACAATGTCAGCATCAGTCATGTCTCCACTATGTCACCATCCGTCATGTCTCCCATATGTCACCATCCGTCATGTCTCAACTATGTCAGCATCAGTCATGTCTCCACTATGTCACCATCAGTCATGTCTCCCCTATGTCACCATCAGTCATGTCTCCACTATGTCAGTACCCCTTATGTCTCTTCTACGTCAACCTTATGTCTCCTCTACCTCAGCATCAGTCATGTCACCATTACGTCAGTATCCCTCGTGTCATCATTACGTCAGAATTCCTCATGTCACGCCTACGTCAGCATCCCTCATGTCACCACTACGTCAGTATCCCTCATGTCACCACTACGTCAGTATCCCTCATGTCTCCCCTACGTCAGCATCCCTCATGTCACCACTACGTCAGTATCCCTCATGTCACCACTACGTCAGCATCCCTCATGTCATTACTACGTCAGCATCACTCATGTCACCACTACGTGAGTATCCCTCATGTCACCACTACGTCAGTATCCCTCATGTCTCCCCTACGTCAGCATCCCTCATGTCACCACTACGTCAGTATCCCTCATGTCACCACTACGTCAGCATCCCTCATGTCATTACTACGTCAGCATCCCTCATGTCACCACTACGTCAGTATCCCTCATGTCACCACTACGTCAGCATCCCTAATGTCATTACTACGTCAGTATCCTCATGTCACCACTACGTCAGCATCCTTCGAGTCTCCACTATGTCAGTATCCTTGATGTCTTCCCGAATGTCCAACAGGATGCGGGACTGATGACAATAACGTTTGTATATACATTCCATGCAAGCAGTCACTTATGTTAGGCCCACGCAGACTACCAAACCTGCAGTAGCTTAAATTGTAGGTAAACAGTATTCCCGTAACTTATAGGTCGTGGGGAAGAGTGGCTTTAGGGATCTCCATTTTCTCAGGGGCCAGCTTTATTACAGCGGTATACATCTCCTCTTTTACGCGGTCGTGTCTTCGCCGGCTGTAAAGAAAGGTATACTGTGCTGTGTTGTGCGCTTGTTTGATGACAAATGTTCAATTTCAATTCAATATTTTAATTTAACGTCTTTTCACAACAATGTGAATTTAGACAACCATAACAAACAAAGAAACAAACAAACAAATAGAAATTGTTAATTATAGTAACTTAAATAAATCTGTTCCGACAATGATACGCGCGATGTCCTGTAACATCGAACTATATAAGATGACTCTAATATCGTCTTGTGCACATAAAATAATTCAATTTTCTTTGTACAGTGCTGTTAAAACAGGACAATCAAATAATATGTGGTGTAAGGAAATAGTTCCAGCACATAAACAAGTAAAATGTTTCAAATATTTTGTACACCATAAGTTCAAGTGTAGCTAATATACTAATCTAGCAATAGTTCTGGAACAACTAACAATATTTACTTTGGGTATTATATTAGTAAAGTGTTGTTCTAATAACGAATAATATTCAAATTGAGCTAATAAGACAAATAAAGACAAATGTTCATTGGAAACAACGTGCAAGTAGGGTCATCCATCCAAGTACTAACTGCACCCAAAATTGTTTAACAAAACATGTCAGCATGTGCCCAAACCACTACGTTTCTGCCACACGCAAGAGACATGGAGCACAGGCATGTACCACAAGAACACCAGACAACACTTGGAGCACAGGCATGTACCACAAGAACACCAGACAACACTTGGAGCACAGGCATGTACCACAAGAACACCAAACAACACTTGGAGCACAGGCATGTACCACAAGAACACCAGACAACACTTGGAGCACAGGCATGTACCACAAACATACCAGACAACACTTGGAGCACAGGCATGTACCACAAACACACCAGACAACACTTGGAGCACAGGCATGTACCACAAGAACACCAGACAACACTTGGAGCACAGGCATGTACCACAAGAACACAAGACAACACATGGAGCACAGGCATGTACCACAAACACACCAGACAACACTTGGAGCACAGGCATGTACCACAAACACACCAGACAACACTTGGAGCACAGGCATGTACCACAAGAACACCAGACAACACTTGGAGCACAGGCGTGTACCACAAGAACACCAAACAACACTTGGAGCACAGGCATGTACCACAAGAACACCAAACAACACTTGGAGCCCAGGCATGTACCACAAGAACACCAAACAACACTTGGAGCCCAGGCATGTACCACAAGAACACCAGACAATACTTGGATCCCAGGCATGTAACACAACAACACCAGACAACACTTGGAGCACAGGCATGTACCACAAGAACACCAGACAACACTTGGAGCACAGGCATGTACCACAAGAACACCAAACAACACTTAATAATAATAAATAATACAGGATGCTATATACGCGCCTTTCCCCAAATCAATCAGGCTCAAAGCGCGGCGATCTATACCAACATACACGCTCACCTGTCTCATCCACCCTCACACACCAAATACACATCCAGCACTCCAACAGGTGGAGTAAAGGCAGGGAGATCGCTATTAAAAGACGGAATATAAATCGAATTTTTATTTTTGAAATTTTTATATTGACTGCGTCCTGAACCATTATTGAAGGGTTGGAGCACAGCCATGTACCACAAGAACACCAGACAACACTTGGAGCACAGGCATGTACCACAAGAACACCAAACAACACTTGGAGCACAGGCATGTACCACAAGAACACCAAACAACACTTGGAGCACAGGCATGTACCACAAGAACACCAAACAACACTTGAAGCACAGGCATGTACCACAAGCACACCAAACAACACTTGGAGCACAGGCATGTACCACAAGCACACCAAAAACACTTGGAGCACAGGCATGTACCACAAGAACACCAGACAACATTTGGAGCACAGGCATGTACCACAAGCACACCAAACAACACTTGGAGCACAGGCATGTACCACAAAAACACCAGACAACACTTGGAGCACAGGCATGTACCACAAGCACACCAAACAACACTTGGAGCACAGGCATGTACCACAAGCACACCAAACAACACTTGGAGCACAGGCTTGTACTACAAGCACACCAAACAACACTTGGAGCACAGGCATGTACCACAAGCACACCAGACAACACTTGGAGCACAGGCATGTACCACAAGAACACTAGACAACACTTGGAGCACAGGCATGTACCACAAGAACACCAGACAACACTTGGAGCACAGGCATGTACCACAAGAACACCAAACAACACTTGGAGCACAGGCATGTACCACAAGCACACCAAACAACACTTGGAGCACAGGCATGTACCACAAGCACACCAAACAACACTTGGAGCACAGGCATGTACCACAAGAACACCAAACAACACTTGGAGCACAGGCATGTACCACAAGAACACCAGACAACACTTGGAGCACAGGCATGTACCACAAGAACACCAAACAACACTAGGAGCACAGGCATGTACCACAAGCACACAAGACAACACTTGGAGCACAGGCATGTACCAAAAGCACACAAGACCACACTTGGAGCACAGGCATGTACCACAAGCACAAACGACAACACTTGGAGCATAGACCTGTACTATCCTATCCTATCCCCTAACCCGAAGGTCGTTGGGGCACCACAGATGATCGTTTAGCCAGCGTACTCCATCTTTCTCTGTCCTCAGCCACCCTGATGACTTCGCTTAATGTCAAGCCAGCCAATTCTCGAATGTTGTCCTCCCACCTATTTTTCTGTCTTAATTGTATTTGGCGCACAAAGAACTAAAAGACCGACCAATAGACAGAGAGATAGTTAGCTGGTTCAGATTCCCGACAAAATCAACGTATTCCTAGATAAGTATGAAATCAAAACAAGACTTATGTAATGTATAAGAACTATCGTAGAGAGATGATCAGCAATGCCATTGACGACAATCATAGACATGCTGAACAACCTCTTAAAGCAACATGCCGTTTACCCTGGGGGTGATTAATATATCCCACAATTCCACTCCCAAAGCTGGTCACTAAAAGGAAGATAGGCGGAGACGTAGCACATCATATTAAAGGGGTCGGGACGCAACGTTAGGTGTAGAGAGAGGCGTGAGAGGGAGGGAGAATGGAAGGAGCTTGGGGATGGATCCAGTTCCAAAAAGCAAATGGTAGAAATAAGAAATAGAGTCGGTTAGAACGACGATTTCTCTGTCGAAAGATTTCAATTTCTTATTTTCCAACATACCAATCCCTCTGTCTCTCTTTCTCTGTCTCTGTCTCCAGGATCCGGTAGGCTATTATCCACACAAATAGCCTATATCAGTAATACTAGGTCAGTGCTTATAGCAGCCCTATCTTTGGCCTCTCCCTACCTCTCAAATTCCCCTCTCGGCCCTCTATCTCTCCCCATTTCCTTCCCCACCACACCGTCCCCTCTTTCCCCCTAACCCGTCCACACTCAAACGTGTGTGGGAGTGTATCTTATCCTATCCTATCCTATCCCGTAACTCGGAGGTCGTAGGGGCACCACAGATGATCGTTCCAACTTTCCCTGTCCTCAGCATCCCTGATTGTTTCGCTCAGTGTCAAACCAGTTCATTCTCGAATGTTGTCCTCCCACCTCTTTTTCGGTCTCCCTCTTCTTCTACCTCCCTGCACTGTACCTTGCAGGATTGTCTTTGCAAGACCTGATGATCTGGTGACGTGGCCATACCATCGGAGTTTCCGTTTCTTCACCACTGTGAGCAGGTCATCGTGTTGTCCAATGGCTTGTGTGATGGTCTTTCGGACTTCGTCGTTGGTGATGTGTTGGGTATAGGAAATGCCCAGAAGTCTTCTGTAGCACCTCATCTCCATGCTTTGTATTCTTTGTTGTAGATCTGCTGTGAGGGTCCATGTCTCGCGAGCGTATAGGAAGATGGAGATGACAAGGGAGCGCAACAATCTTACCTTGGAATGTAGACTGATGGTCCTGTCTTTCCAAATCGGCTTCAACCTTGCAAGGGCAGCAGTTGTTTGTGTCTGATACTGTTACACTCTGTTTGATGATGGTGTTTTTCTTTATCAGTATTTGATTCAGCCCCGATGCTGAAGTCCTGATAAGGTGTAACTCAGATTCGTTTATTCACACAGCCCGTCCAAACAGCATACAATTCACAAAGTCGACGTATGAAGTTTTCCACTTTTATTCAGCACACATCAACAACTGCATACAATTCTCAATTCAACTCAACAACTTTCACAGCAACTTTCCAAATCACTATCAACAACTTTTCTCTCTCCACAACAATCTCGGCACACGATTAAATAACCTCTCTCTTTTCCGGAAAGATTTCGAATACGGTAGAAATGACGTACTGCCACCAATCGAACTAAAGATCGTCATCACTGACTTACGTCAATACACATTTTCTCTACTTCCGGGAACATTCACGACCTTCGATATCCATCGGGAAAATTCTATCAAGAGTAAACACGCATATCCAGAAGATTCTCAAATAATATCGACTAACGCAAATTATCAACGTTATACGAAGCCTCTCCTAACAACAGTGCCAACTCAAATCAAAGGTAAATAAACTCCATTATTGAATACTTTGCAAAACGAAACGATTAGATCTATCGTGCGCGCTTTAGACACACTTTCGTTCGTTTCAACGTAACATAACCCCCCACTCAAGAAGAAATTTACCCAATTTCTTTCAACAACGTTGAAACGTAATGCACAAACAAAGTCCACAATTGAAACTAATTTAAGACTTTCTGAATACTGTAATTGCGCTCAGCTTATCTACACAGAGTCAATGGTTTTCATCTTCAAGTCTATCTGGATATTGTCAATGTTCACAGTTCATTCACACAAAGTCAATGTTTCTCCACACAGTCAATGTTCTTTCAACCGCAAGGAAACGACGCCCTCGTCAGTTGCGGTCGTCATCGGCCCAGGGTCAAAGACAGTGATCTTGTGGGCTTTCCTGGAGTCAGTGCATCCTCCGTTGTCTTCCTCTCCCGTCGGATGTCCGACGCAGTCGACGTTGTCAGCTCCCAGAATGCATTCGCTGGGTCTCACGGTCAGGTTGGCTTCTGCGGGACGGTGGAACAGCTCCCTCAAGGTCTGCAGATGCTCCTTCCAGGTCTGGGTGTGGACTTCATTTTCGACCAAAATCGTAGAGCCTGGGACATCGCTGAAGCTATGGGGAAATTCGCCCATAAGGTCCTTGAGCTCCAACTTTTGACCTTCCGTCAAGCCTAGTCCTAGCTTAACGTCATTGATGCCTTCTTTGCTGTGGAAGTCTCCCAGTTCCAACAGTTCTTCGCTGTCAAAGCTGTCGTCGGTCACAGCTGCTGTGGCTGCGTGCACAGTCTCTGTTGGCCTTTCCACGTACAGCTTAAGGAGATTGGCGTGGTATATCTTGGAATGCTGGCCGACCTTCACCTTGTAGTCGTTGATCCCCACCACGGTCTCCACTTCGTACGGGCCTTTCCACTGCATCAGCAACTTATTGTGATCAGTAGGTAGCAGCACCAGCACTTTGTTGCCAGGTTTGAACTTCCTGTTCACAGCCCTACGATCGTAGTAGTGCTTTCCACAGTCTTGGGACTTCTTCAGGTTTTCTCTGGCTATCTCGAGAGTCTGCTCCAGCTTCTCCAGTAGCTCAAACACGTACTGGTGGCTGTTCTTCACCTCTGGGGTGTCTACTTCTTTCGTCCACAGTTCTTTTAGGATGTGCATCGGCCCTCGGATGGTTCTTCCGTACAGCAGCTCGAACGGAGAAAAACCGGTGGACTCCTGCGGTACTTCTCTGTAGGCGAAAAGTAGGGCGTTGATGTAGCGATGCCATTGTCTGGGCTGCTCGCTGTACAGTTTCTTCAGGGTGGACTTCAGCGTAGCATTGAACTTTTCGACGAGCCCGTTGCACATTGGATGGTAGGGTGTCGTAGTCAAATGCCGGATGCTCAGCAGTCTGTTGACCTCCTTCATGCAGTCAGAGACGAACTGCGTCCCGAGGTCTGTCAGAATTTCTTCGGGCACTCCAAGTCTACTGAACATGTCCACCAGTGCCTCTGCCACAGTTTCAGTGTCAATCTTCTTCAGTGGCACTGCTTCTGGGTACCGAGTCGCATAGTCCACTAAAGTCAGTACCCACCGATGACCTTCTTCACTCGGAGGTCTTATTTCGCCGATTAAGTCTAAGGCCACCCTCTTGAAAGGTCGGTCGATCAGAGGCATCCTCTGCATAGGCACTTTCGGGACCCTTCCTCGAGGTATGGTCTTCTGGCAAATGTCACATGATCGGCAGAAACGGCTGACGTCCGCATGAAGCCCTGGCCAGTAGAACACCGCCTGGATTCTGTCTGACGTCTTCCTGATGCCTAGGTGACCTCCCATAATTGAGTCATGCGCTACTTCCATCACCTGGCGCCTTAAGGGTAATGGTACCAGTACTTGACGTAGTGGTTTACCTCCGTTGACCCTCGGGTGCTGGAAGATTCTGTACAGGATCTTGGCCTTCACCTCAAAATAGACCGTGCCATTGCCCTTGGTCACGTGGTCTTGGCGGTTCCTGTACTTGTTTAAAGTGCTATCAGCTTCCTGGAGCTGGATCAGCTTATCTCTGTCCACGATGGCAGCTTTGGAGTTGTCGGCGACCTTCAGTGGCGTAGACATCTTGTCTCTCTTGGCCTGGGCCCTGGTAGTAACAGCACTCACGATCTCTGGTCGGCAGGGCTGAGCCGGAGTAACCACATTGTCCCGTAGCAGCTCTGTAAGGTCTCCATCGGGAAACGGCAATGGATCCTCCTCCACAACTTCGACGCGTTGGGTTGAGGCAGGACTCCACTCTGGATCGGGGTCGTCGGGTCGTCTCGCGCCGTCGATATTCCCGATCATCAAATCATACAGCGGCTTCTTCAGGCAAACCGCTTCGACTTCGCCTATGTAGAAAGGAGTGCTGACTTGAATCTTCGCAACTGGCGCTCTCACACATTTGCTGTCGGCCATGAGTGTCCATTTAAAATCGCCAGTGAACTGTTCTTTAGCGATTAGGTCTTCTTTGACGATGACCCCACTGCAGCCAGAGTCTCTTAAGACAGTCACTTCATGATTTCCGACGCGTCCCTTTGAAACAGGCATGTTCTGGACGGTCACAGCTGCGCTGGCGACGACGGGGATGGATTTTCCGTTGGCAAGGAGAAGTTGGCCATCGGTCATGCACTCTTGCACGTCCGCAGGGGTAGCTGTGCGCTCGGTCTCACTCGGAAGAATGACGCTCCCGCCGCACACTTGATGGTCAGATCTACTGTTTTGCCGTTGATTGGAGAAACGTCTCTGTCGGTTGCCCGCCGCTGCATTGTCCGTACTGCCCCGCTGTCCGCTATTTCTGCTTTGAGGGCAGCTGGCAGCTCTGTGGTCTGTAGCGTTGCAGATAAAACAGCCTCTTGAGTGCCCTTCCCTGGGAGGAGGCGTGGAGTCCGTCTGTCTCTGGCTCGTCTGGCTCCCTTGGACCTGGTTCCCATGGTTTGCAGTCTTCTGAAAATGTTTCGTCGCGCTGGGTAGCCCCAGGGTTTTCCCATGAGCGATGAGATATCTTTCGGCAGCCTCAGTCACATCTTTAAGCGTCTGCAGCTTTTGTATTTCCAAGTGGATCGCGAGGTCCTTAGGGCAGGCGTTGAGTAATTGTTCCCTCACGATCAGCTCATGGAGACTCTCGTAAGTCTTCCCTTTGCCTGATAATTCCACCCACTTGTGTAGATATGATGACAGGCGCTCCACAAATTGCTTTGGTGTCTCGTCTGACAAAGGCCGGCATTCACGAAAGCGTTGACGGTAGCCCTTTTCTGTAAAGTTGTAGCACTGCAATAGGGCCGCTTTCAAAACGTCGTAGTCTTTGGCGTCATTATTCGACAGTCTACTGTAGACATCGAGCGCCTTCCCCGTCAGTAGTGCGCTGAGTATGATCGCCCAGTCTTGACGTTGCCATTTAGCGCTTTCGGCGAACCTTTCGAACCTCGCCAGATAGCTGTCGATCTGGTCCTTATCGTCGACGAATGCTGGCAATTTTGGAGCTTTGAAGTCGCTGATAAGATGTGGCGCATGCTGATTGTTCTGGATACGCGCCAACTCTAGCTGGTATTGACGCTCAGCTTCTAATCGTCTCTCTTCCATCTCTCTTTCTTGACGCCGCTCTTCTCTTTCTTCTCGGCGACGCTGCTCCTCTATTTCTCTTTCTTCACGCCGTCGCTCATCTTCTCTTTCTTCACGCTGACGTTGTTCTTCTCTTTCTTGTATTCTCTCCTGAGACTTGACGTACTCCGTCAGCTGTTTGCCTTTTAGATTCAGTTGCATCCCTTTCTGCCAGAAGTCAGCCATCTTGATGCTTCTGGAAAGTTCTTTTCTGGGAAGTTCTTTTTCTAGAAAGTTCTTGACTGTAGAGTTCTTTTTTTCTGGAAAGTTCTTGACTGTGCTGTACCTTTCTAGACTGTTCTAGAACAGCACGCTTTCTGCAGTAGCGCTGATGCTTGTCACTAGTCGCCTTCGCTGACGCAGGCCCCGCTGTCCTCGTCGTATGCGACGCTGCACCACGCTGGTGTTGATGTACACGCTCCTGTGCTGAAGTAGACGCGACGTCCGCTCGTCGCTCTCTCTAATACTGGCGATGTAGCTCCGAGACTGTCCCTCGACGTAGTCTAACGGCAGCAACGTAGTCCTGATCTGTTGTTCGCTCACGAAGCAACTCTTCAGCGACTACACGCCCTTGCAGTCAACCCGAACCTATCGGTGATGTAGTCCCAGTATGTTGGCCCCTCTCGACGCAACTCGTTGGCGGCTACCCTCGATGACTGCCTCTCGTAACGTTGACTCGCTTGTTGTAGCAGTTGAACCCTTGGCTATGGCGTGAATCGCGGCTTGACCCCCAAAATGTTACACTCAGTTCGATGTTGGTGTTTTCTATCAGTATCTGATTCAGCCCCGATGCTTGAATTCCTGATAGGGTGTAACTCAGATTCGTTTATTCACACAGCCCGTCCAAACAGCATACAAGTCACAAAGTCGACGTATGAAGTTTTCCACTTTTATTCAGCACACATCAACAACTGCATACAATTCTCAATTCAACTCAACAACTTTCACAGCAACTTTCCAAATCACTATCAACAACTTTTCTCTCTCCACAACAATCTCGGCACACGATTAAATAACCTCTCTCTTTTCCGCAAAGATTTCGAATACGGTAGAAATGACGTACTGCCACCAATCGAACTAAAGATCGTCATCACTGACTTACGTCAATACACATTTTCTCTACTTCCGGGAACATTCACGACCTTCGATATCCATCGGGAAAATTCTATCAAGAGTAAACACGCATATCCAGAAGATTCTCAAATAATATCGACTAACGCAAATTATCAACGTTATACGAAGCCTCTCCTAACAACAGTGCCAACTCAAATCAAAGGTAAATAAACTCCATTATTGAATACTTTGCAAAACGAAACGATTAGATCTATCGTGCGCGCTTTAGACACACTTTCGTTCGTTTCAACGTAACAGATACAATGGCTCCTAAATATTTGAAGCTATGCACTGTGTGGGAGTGTATGACAGTGTAAAAGTTAATTGTGTATCATCGTTATCATTCACATGTATTATAATCTTAGTACATTGTGTATCATAGTTATCATTCAAATGTGTTATAATCATAGTACATTGTGTATCATCGTTATCATTCACATGTGTTATAATCATAGTACATTGTGTATCATCGTTATCATTCACATGTGTTATAATCATAGTACATTGTGTATCATCGTTACCATTCACACGTGTTGCAATCATAGTACTTTGTGTATCATCTTTATCATTCACACGTGTTGTAATTATAGTACATTGTGTATCATCGTTATCATTCACACGTGTTGTAATCATAGTACATTGTGTATCATCGTTATCATTCATACGTGTTGTAATCATAGTACATTGTGCATCATCGTTATCATTCACACGTGTTGTAATCATAGTACATTGTATATCATCGTTATCATTCACACGTGTTGTAATCATAGTACATTGTGTATCATCGTTTTCATTCACACGTCGTGTTGTAATTATAGTACATTGTGTATCATCGTTATTATACACACGTGTTGTAATTATAGTACATTCTGTATAATCGTTACCATTCACACGTGTTGTAATTATAGTACTTTGTGTACCATCGTTATCATACACACGTGTTGTAATCATAGTACATTGTGTATCATCGTTATCATACACACGTGTTGTAATCATAGTACATTGTGCATCATCGTTATCATCGTTATCATACATACGAGTGTTGTAATCATAGTACATTGTGTATCATCGTTATCATATATAGGTGTTGTAATCATAGTACATTGTGTATCATCGTTCTTATACATACGAGTGTTGTAATTATAGTTCATTGTGTATCATCGTTATCATATATGTGTGTTGCAATCATAGTAGGAAGAGGAAACCGGAGTACCCGGTAAAAACCCTGGGTGATCTGAAAAGTCTATTACCAAAATGTCAGTCACATACAATCGTCTCCTGCGGGATTGGAACCGCCGACCTTCGGCTTAAGAAACCAGCGTCCTACCAACAGCGCTATCAAGCCCTATACATATAATTTGCTAAATGTGATCTCTGTTTCTTTTAAAGCAGTGACACTTCACCTGGGAACTCCATGGACAGAAGAGGGGCTTCTGGGGATTATATTTATCGGAGAAAACAGTTCAACCGGCTTATACTTGGGCACAGAGTTTAAAGAGGGCTTTCAAAGGAGACAGTTTAATTTCTTCTGAAGGATACCTAACTCTATCTATACACATGGGAGGTAGCATTGTTTCCAATACCAGATTTATTCTGATACTCTGGTAGTTCCTTTTGAAGTAAAACAAACGTGTTGTATTGTATTGCACTGTATTGTGTTGTATTGTTTTGAATTTTATTGTATTAATGCAATGACACCCATGAGTTCATTGCTCTGAAGATTATCCTTGATTTCTAAAGTGAGACTGTGGTTAGTTTTTCAAACTTTTACACTAGATAGTATAATCACATAATAATAATAATAATAATAATAATAATAAGAAGAAGAAGAAGAAGAAGAAGAAGAAGAAGAAGAAGAAGAAGAAGAAGAAGAAGAAGAAGAAGAAGAAGAAGAAGAAGAAAAAGAAGAAGAAGAAGAAGAATAAGAATAATAATATCCTATTCTATCATATCATATCGTATCTCGTAACTCGGAGGTCGCAAAGGCACTACAAATGATCGTTTAACCAGCGTATTCCATCTTTCCCTGTCCTCAGCAACCCTGATAGTTTCGCTCAGTGTCAAACCAGTCCATTCTCGAATGTTGTTCTCCCACCTCTTTTTCCGTCTCCTTCTTCTTCTACCTCCTTGCACTGTGCCTTGGAGGATGGTCTTTGCAAGATCTGATGATCTGGTGGCGTTGCCATCCCATCGGAGTTTCCGTTTTTTCATTGTTTAACCTGGACCTTCATTGTTTAACTTGGACCTTCATTGTTTACCTTGGACCTTCATTGTTTAACCTGGACCTTCAGTGTTTAACTTGGACCTTCATTGTTTACCTTGGACCTTCATTGTTTAACCTGGACCTTCAGTGTTTAACTTGGACCTTCATTGTTTAACCTGGGACCTTCAGTGTTTAACTTGGACCTTCATAACTTGAACTTTCATTGCTTAAATTGGCTTTTCGTTGTTTAACTTTGACCTTTATTGTTTAACTTGGATCTTCATTGTTTAACCTGGACCACCGTTGTTTAACTTGGGCCTTCATTGTTTAAACTGGACTTTCATTGTGTAACTTTGATATTCATTGTTTCACTTGGACCTTCATTGTTTAAACGGGACCTTCATTGTTTAACCTTCATTTTAAACCTATAACCTCAAAAATAAACGTTTAATCTTGGACTTAGAATGAGAATCATAATCTGTATTGTCCCGACAAACAACAAGGAAACATTATTTACACCATTCACGTCGACATTAAGCGTTTTACCCCTAACATTAAACGTGTAACCTTGACAGTAAAACAACCTTTATACCCTGATCTTGAAATGTGATCCTTGATTACAGAAGCGGGAGTTGTGGAAACAAACCCCCACCTGGGATTACACACCTTCCTAACAAATGAGTTGTCCACCAAACCAACAAAACCTTGAGCGTGATAAACGACCGTTGAAATCCAACAATTTGTTGTTTTCAAATATCATTCTCTTCTCGACGAGCTGATAAATGTGAATTATTTAATTATTTACTGTTCAAGTGTCCAACAATTAAGATTGTTTTTAGACGCGTGTGTGAGTGTGAGCACTTGTGAGGGTGTATGCGAGTAGTAGTATAACTCTGCTTTAGAGGGTGGGTTTTTTTTTTGATGCAGCTGACACGGCTGGCTGACGTCATAGGCTGACGTCATAGGCTGACGTCATATGAGGGTATGTGAGGTCAGGATCATTGGCTACCGTCATCGCTGCTGTGGTATATTATATCACTGGTGCGGCATTTTGTTTGTGGGTAATGGCGGCATTTGTTTGTTTGTTGTTGTTGCGGCATTTTATTTAATGGCGGAACGCGGAGCGAGCGGCCGGCAGCGGTCCGGCGTGCGCAGGGGGCGTGCGCGGGGCGTGCGCGGGTGGGGCAGGCGTGCGCGGGCGTGCGTGCAGACCACTACATCTATTTATATCACGTGTGGTCTTGGTAGGGGGGTCTGTTTTGTTTATACTCAACAATGAATAAGTTATTGGTCAACAATTTTTTTCTTCAGTATAATTGTTTTTTATAGTTTTAGTGTTGATTTAGCCAAAAACGTATACAGCTATAGGCTGCCTTGTATATAAAGATAAAAGAGAGTCTCATAGCCTTGTGAATGTGGGGGGAAGTGTGATGTTAAAAAAGAGTATACTGATCTTGGGCCAGTATAATGATGGTGATGCCCCTCTCTCTCTTCTCTCTCTCTTTGGCAAATCTTTATAAGCATGCCACAGACGCGGTAACCTCTCTCTCACTCTCTCTCTCTCTCTCGCGCTCTCTCTCTCTCTGGCAAATCTGTATAAGCATAGATACCTGAACACTATCGAGATATGGGCAGCGCGATATAAACGCGATGACCTCTCTCTCTCTCTCTCTCTCTCTCTCTCTCTCGCTATCTCGCTCTACATGCTTAGGTAACTAAACACTAGTGAAATGCGGGCAACACACCATGGATGCGGTCACCTCTCTCTCTCTCTCTCTCTCTCTCTCTCTCTCTCTCTCTCTCTCTCTCTCTCTCTCCCTCTCTCTCTCTCTCTCTCTCTCTCTCTCTCTCTCTCTCTCTCTTTCTAACAGAATTCTACGAGCATGCTACTTCATCATAAATTTAAATGTAATTATATTAAGTTTACAGAACTATGTAATATTTATGAATCACATGATCCACAACTTTACCTTTCTATGGGCTGGTGGCCCGAAGATTGTGTGAAATGTATGTATGTAATATTTTTTGGGAAGTAAAAGGACGATGTCCAAATGTCAAATGTCTCTCTCTCTCTCTCTCTCTCTCTCTCTCTCTCTCTCCCTCTCTCTCTCTCTCTCCCTCTCTCTCTCTCTCCCTCTCTCTCGCTCTCTCTCTCTCTCTCTCTCTCTCTCTTTTTAACAGAATTCTACGAGCATGCTACTTTATCATCAATTTAAATGTAATTATATTAAGTGTACAAAACTATGTAATATTTATGAATCACATGATCCACAACTTTACCTTTCTATGGGCTGGTGGCCCGAAGATTGTGTGAAATGTATGTATGTAATATTTTTTGGGAAGTAAAAGGACGATGTCCAAATATCAAATGTCTCTCTCTCTCTCTCTCTCTCTCTCTCTCTCTCTCTCTCTCTCCCTCTCTCTCTCTCTCTCTCTCTCTCTTTTAGTAGATAATAATTGACTTTTTATATTGGAGGGTATGCGAGAGATGTTAGAGTCTAGACATACTAACCACAGCTGATGCTCCGACAGCATGTTTGAACTTGTCGACCATGATATTTGATCATCTGGGAAATATGCATGACAGATATTTTAAGGAAGACGACCCAACTGGATGATGTCCACTGAAGCGTGGTTGGGAAACAACATGCGCACATCTGGGGGGCATCGGTCACTAGATGAAGTGTTTAAGATATTAATAATAGGATGTCAGTATATCGGAAAAACTACACACACAATATTAAACATATCACTTTTGGAGTGGATATTGGATATCTAACTCACACACACACACACACACACACACACACACACACACACACACACCCACACACGCACCCACACACACACACACACACACAGACATACGCACAGACATACGCACATATGGACACATAAATATATATTTTTAACAATGCTTATATTAGCTGAATGAACCACAGATTTTATGGATAGAGTGGCGAACCCTATGTTTATACAGACAGAGCGTGACCAGTCTGGCGAGAAGGTCGGATGTCATAGGGTTGTCTGCTTGGAATGTTAATTGATTTTAAAGCTGGGGAGGGTACAAATTATGCCCAACACCATCTCTCTCTCTTTTTCTCTCTCTCTCTATCTTGCACTCTCGCTCTCTCTCTCTCTCTCCCTCTCTCTCTCTCTCTCTCGCTCTCTCTCTCTCTCGCTCTCTCTCTCTCTCTCTCTCTCTCTCTCTCTCTCTCTCTCTCTCTCTCTCTCTCTCCCTATCTCTCTCTTTTAGTAGATACCAATTGCCTTTTTTTTTTTTTTTTTTTATACCAGATGGTGTGTTATGTTATGTGTTATGTTTATCAGTTTATAGTCCCCTCTCTTCCCGTAAGGATTTTCAGAGAGGAGACTATGGTGTGTGTGAGAGAGTCTTTTTTATAGCAAAGGCTAGAGTGGCTTCGCGGAGTCTATAACATGTTTGAACATGTCGGCCGATGCCGGCATACCTCGCACAAACAAGTTTAAACATGAATTTTACAAAAACGGGAAATCCCACCAAACGGCTGAAGCAATCATGGGGGTATATAAAGAGAGGTCGTAATGACGATGATGTGCCGGGCCCTATTTCGGGCACAGGCTCTTCTGAGCCTAGTCCTTTGGGACATTTGTCCACCGCCACTGCACATTCTTCACAGTTATAGTCATGCATATTCCCATGTCGGATCTCTCTTTTTTCATTAAGTTTATAACTTTTAACTTTGTACATATTTGTTAGCCATTTTGGCCTTTTAACATTAAAATATTACCAGTTGACTTTTAAATTTTATAAAATAGACCCGATTCAGCACTGGCAATAGCCTGGCAGACCTGGTCTGTCCTTATATAAAATAAACATTTTCCTTTTTGATAATTTGATAAATATTCATATTACTCCACTTACCTAGCTTCCTTCCCTCCTCGCTGGCCTTGCCGAACCTCCTCTCCACTCCCTTTTTGGCCTCCCTTTCGTTGGCCCTATTCCAACCTGCCATTCCCTCTGCCTGTTGTCGTAGCAGCCGTCGCAGCTACTGGCGCTCCATCTTCATCTTACTTCTTACCAAGAAGAAATCATTTATCGACCTATCAACATCTCCTTGTCCCCTATACACAATGTGTCCGGGGACGTAAATCTACCCAAACAAACAAACAAACGATGATGTTCATTATTGTCAGGGTGGCGACGTGGTGATCATCTTTACCGCTGATACAATAGAACGTTAAGCATCATTTTTTGAGAAAAAGTATAGGAAAGTTTTGTGGCAGCATTTTTTTTCAAAAAAAAATTCTGAAATAGCAAATCTTTTAAAATGGATGATTTTGAAGATAGCGACTTGGATCAAGTGCTTGTAAATAATAGTTCAGACGCTGTTATTAACAGTCTTCTAGAAGAAGTGGATTTTATTGGAGACCACGACCCGTTTCTTCAGTGCTATGTGAATAATAGCCGATATATAGACAATTATATTTATCGTGGACCTGTGCTAGAAAGATATAATTTTGGTTTTGAAGGCGGCTTGTTGACCCACGAACAATTAAATAATACAATTTACCAGAACCAAACCTTTTGTTTTAAGATTAATGCCAGCTTGGGAGTGATTTTAAAAAATCAACGTTCAGGACAAGTCAAATATTACTACGCGTGTGTGAACAACGCTGCACTCTTTGAGAATCCCATTTCTATAAACACTCGTGAAGACTGGGAACAGTTCCTAAGCGACCTTGACAACATCGACTATCAGAACCTCGCCACTCTACAAAGAGAAAACACGTAAGTAAACCATTAAATATTTATGATAGGAAAAATTTTTTAATTTATTTATTTATTTATTTATTTATTTATTTATTTATTTATTTTTTAATATTATTTTTTTATTGTTTTGTTTGAGATAATGAAAAAGTACTTATAGTTTTTTTTTTATTTTTGCAGAGAATGGACTCTGGAGTGGATCACCAATATTGAATTTTTTGTATTTAAACGTCAACATCGTCTTTTGGGAGCTCCACCCACTGATTTTCCATTATTTTTAACTGAAAATCGAGGACTTATTTCTCTTGTAAGCTGCGATCCTCGTTATCCTATCAAAGACAACTTGTGCCTATTTCGCTGTTTAGCATTAAAAAGAGGAGCGAATCAAAAAAATTGCGAACGAAGTGCAAAGACATTATTTAAAAGTTTTTTACCTCTGGGTGATCCCAAAACATTTAAAGGGATAAATCTAGAAGACATTGACAGATTTGAGAAACATTTTGAAGTCAATGTAACTATCTTTAGTCTGCAAAAAGAAGAAGAATCCGAATTACCTACAGCGCAGTTAGTGAGACGCTCGTTAACCAGATACTCCGAGACACTATATATTAACCAGTTTGAGAATCATTTTTCATATATTAAGAACTTCAATGTATATGCAAAGACTTATAGCTGCAGTAAATGCGATCGCCATTTTAGAGTATCAGGGGGATTGTGTGATCATTTTGTGAAATGTAAAGGGGCACAAACCCGTGAAAAATTTCCGGGAGGAATCTATAAACTGCCACCCACACTAAGACAGAGATTAGATGATGAAAATATAAAATTGCCACTACAACTGCAGTTTCATCCCTATAGAATTGTATATGATATAGAGACGTATTTTCCCAATACACCAAATATCCAGGATAATCCTACACAATTAACATTTTTAGAAGAGCATGTACCGCTTTCCATCAGTATATGTAGCAATGTACCTGGATTTACACAACCACAATGTTTCATCACCACAGGCAACCCAGAAGAGTTGGTGCGTGAAACCATAGAGGCACTATACACCATCCAAAAAGCCTCACATTCCATTCTAAAAGAGGTAGCCAAACCAGTTTTTAAAAAAATCAAGAAGCGTTTAGAAGTGATCGCCGAAACTGATGAACATGCTGAATTTCACCCACTCAATGATCTTAAAGATCGATTATCCACATTTATTGAAAGCATTCCTGTGATTGGGTTTTCCAGCGGGAAATACGACTTAAATGTTTTAAAACCTTATTTGGCTAAACATTTTTGTGAAACTGAGCCCGACCCTGGCGTGAATCTAAATAATGAGAAAGAGGATGATGCTGAAGATGAGGATGAAGATGAGGATGAGGAGGAAACAGAAGAAGAGGATGATGAAGAAGAAGAAGAAGAAATAACACCTGAAGCTAGAAAGAGAAAAAAGGCTAGTTTGTGCAAAAAACAAAAGAAGAAAACAAAAACAACCTCCAAAAATCACATGATCAAAAAAGGCAAGCAATTTTTGGTCCTTTCGAACGCCAAATTAAGGTTTTTAGACATCACTAATTATTTGGCGCCTGGTTTTTCTTATCGACAATATTTAGCAGCCTACAAGTGCTCGCTACAGAAATCATTTTTTCCATATCAGTATATCACATCACTGGACAAATTAGATGAGCCACAGCTACCTCCCAGAGAGGCCTTTTTTAGTGATCTAACCAAAAGTACCATCACGGAAGAGGAGTATCAAAGCTGTCAAGTGGAATGGGATGCCCAAAAGATGCGCACATTAAGAGAGTGGCTCATACATTACAATAACATGGACTGTGTGCCATTTTTAGAAGCTATTGAAAAGCAGACGCATTTTTTTCAAGACTTGGGTTTAGACATGTTCTATGACGGCGTGACACTACCAGGGCTAACAGATCGATTTTTGCACTCAAGTTGCCACAATTTTTTTGCGCTTTGTGATGAGCAGGATAAAGATATGTATTATACAATGCGGGATTCGGTGTGTGGTGGTCCAGCCATTGTTTTTCATTAATACCATGAAAAAGATGTCACCTACATCAGATCGGCGGACCCCAACATCGTTTCTCCAAAACTCTGCAAGACCATTGAGGGATATGACGCAAATAGCCTATATCTAAAATGTATGTCAGAACCTATGCCGGTAGGGTTTTATTTGAGAAGAAAGGCAGAAGAGGGATTTTATTTAGATTGGAAAAAAAATCGACAGAGCAAGATTTGTTTAGAATGGTTAGAATATATAGCAGCTAAAGAAAAGAGAGACATCCAACATCAATATAATAGGGGAGTAGAAAAAAGGCTAGGAGGAAGAAAGCTTCCCGTGGATGGTTGGGACCAAAAATCAAACACAGCATTTCAATTTCACGGCTGTTATTGGCATGGGCATGATTGCCGCCTAACACAAAATTTGGACCCCGACCTAAAAAAGAAGAGAGCCGATGACACACAGGAAAAAGATGCGTATTTACAAAAAATCGGCATCAATCTACGCATCATGCGAGAGTGCCAATGGCAAGATTACAGAAAGAAAAACAAGAAAGAAGTGGCACATTGGGCGCCTCGAGTTGAGTCTGGACCCGCCTTCTATAGTGGAGGCATGACCGAAAAGGAGATCTTGGAGCATGTGAGGACTGGGGCCATGTTTGGATTCGTGGAAGTTGATATTGAGGTTCCGGATCAACTCAAACCTCGATTTGAAGAATTTCCACCAATCTTTAAAAACACCAACGTCGGCCGAAATGACATCGGTCCTCACATGAAGGCGTTTGCGGAGGCGCATGGCTTCTTAAAACAACCACAACGCTCCCTCATTTCCAGTTTTCGTGGAGAAAAAATATTGCTTATCACCCCCCTACTCCAGTGGTATTTGCAACAAGGGCTACGAGTCACCAAAATCCATCAGGTGATTCAATACAACCAACAGCCCTGCTTCCAGAAATTTACAGACAAGGTGACCAGCGCCCGACGAGAGGCAGACTTGGATGATGACAAGGCCATCATTGCAGCAGCGTACAAACTCGTGGTGAGTCCTTTTTTTTTATCATGTGTACGCATTTTTAATACTATGCACGCCCAAATTTAAAACAATGCACGTCAAAATACAATAAAATGCATTGGAAACAAAACACACAACCCGTGCGTCGATGGTATCATGTCCGTGCAATGATAAAATCATGTGCGTGCACGTGTGCGCGCATGTGCGAATGACTAAACAGACATTTTTAATACTCTGTACGCGCAAATTTAAAACTCTGCACGCCCAAATTTAAAACAATGCACGTCAAAATACAATAAAATGCATTGGAAACAAAAACACACAACCCGTGCATCGATGGTATCATGTCCATGCATCGATAATATCATGCGCATGCACGTGTGCGCGCATGTGTGAACGACTAAACGCACATGCACGGCCAAATTTGAATCACTGGCCCCACTCAAATTTGAAAGACTGCATGCCAAAATACAATAAAATGCATTGGAAACAAAACACGGACCCCGTGCACCACCAATGGCGTGAGTGCGTACGCGCGTTTGTGTGTGCGTGCGTGCGCGCGTGCGTGCGCGCGTGTGTGCGCGCGTGTGTGCGCGCATGTTTTTTTATATTTTATTTTGAGGAACTCATGTTTGGTTTTTGATTTTGTTTGATCTAGGGCAACAGCTCCTATGGCCGAACCTTGATGAGACGTGATCGTCACACCAAGGCGTTCATCACGGATGCCAAGGGCGCCACCAAAGCGATCCACGATCCACGATTTAAAAGATGCGTACCCGTACAAAATGATTATTACGAGGTAGAGTGCCGATTGACCACCATCCACCAAAATCTACCTCTACACATCGGATTATTTGTGTATGGGTACGCAAAACTCAAGCTTCTGCAATTTTATTACCAATTTATCGACTTTTACATTGAGCGGTGCGATTATCAACTGATCACCTGCGACACTGACTCGTTGTATTTGGCATTGAGTGGGGACACTTTAGAAGACGTCATTCGTCCCGATCGTAGGGATCACTTTAACAAACATCGGGACGAATGGTTGCCTACTCAATATTGCCAAATACATAAAAACAACACTAATCTACCACCATCACCTCTACCGCCACCATCGCCTCCACTATCGACATCATCTCTGCCGGGACCATCATCGGAACCATCGTCGAGACCACTGTCGGGGCCATCATCATCAGCATCTTCATCATCAACGTCGCCATCTCTATCACCTGCCGCCGGACCCCCTGCCGGCCGCCTCCTATCTTCTTTGCCGCTCGCTGCAACCCACACGCTACCGTCGCCGTCGCCGCCGCTGCTGCTGCCGGGACAACCATCACCACCACTATCATCATCACCACCCCGGTGCTGTGTTGCAGCACATAGACACCAAACCCGAGAGCCCGGTTTATGGAAGCTGGAAGCCAAAGCGGATAAAATTATCTCTTTGGCACCTAAAAGCTACGCATGTAGCACGCATACAACCACCAAGGTGTCTTGTAAAGGCGTGCAAAAAAGGTGCAATCCTTTAACTATAAATAACTTTCAAACCGTGCTAACGGCCCAAACGCCGCATCATGTGGTTAATCGTGGATTTCGTCTTGACTCACACAATGTGATGCGAACTTATATCCAACCCAAAAGAGGTTTATCTTATCTCTACACTAAAAGAAAAGTACTGTCAGACGGTGTCTCTACCGTACCACTTGATCTCTAACTTTTTTTGTTTTTTGTTTTTTTTGTTTGAAATTGATAGAGTGACTTATCATGGATGTGCGTTTTTTACAACATCCTTTCTCGATCCTTCTCGCGGGTCCTTCAGGCTGTGGTAAAACATTTTTTATTGCACAATTGATTGAACATTGTAAAACTCACATTCAACCGCCTATTGAAAAAGTGGTGTATGTCTATCATCAATATCAAGACTTGTTTAGACAGCTACGAGAGACAAGTCCCGTATCTATTGATTTTGTCGAAAGTTTAGATGGAGTGGACTTTGATTTGACTATTGCAACCTTATTGGTGGTCGACGACCATATGGATAACCCTGTGATGGAACAGCGTGTGGCGGAATTTTTTATTAAAAAAATGTCATCACGGAAATATAAGTATGGCTTGCAAAATATATTTCATACTAGCAAACATCATCGGACGATATCGTTAAATGCACATTAACTGTGGTTGGGTAAAAATCCACGATCTGCGGATCAAATTTTACACTTGGCTATGCAAACTTTTCCTAAACGACATCATTTTTTACGTGAGGCCTATCAAGATGCAACCCGAGAGGCTTATGGTTATCTCTTTTTAGATTTTAAACAACAAACTCCTGAAACCTATCGTGTGCGCACTCATGTTTTTGATCCACATCCGATCATCTAAAGATATTCTTGATTAAAAAAAACAATCATGAGCAAACTCATTTATCAAAACTCGTGTCTTTGTTTAAAATCAGAGTTGGATTTTATTTTTTTATTCTGTTCGATGATTGGAGGATAGCCTTGTTGCTATTTTAAATTATTTTATATATTTCATCTGATGTTTATGGCCGCTATGGTCTAGCACGTTGCAACCATAAATAGCCCTAGAGCTGTATGCTCACACACTTGGTGGTCATTACCTTATTGGATAGCCATATTGCTGCCACTTTAGTGGGACCAGTCATAGCCGTATGCTGCTGTTGGTCATATACTGGTGGATTTTATATAGTTGGCTATGTGCTGTTTTATGCAGTATTTTTATTTTAACTTCTCACTTGATGTTTTATGGCCCCATACATAGCCATGCTGCTATATGGATTCTTGCCTGATGGTCATTACCTATTGGATAGCCATGTTGCTGCCACTTTAGTGAGACCAGTCATAGCCGTATGCTGCTGTTGGTCATATACTGGTGGATTTTTTATAGTTAGCTATGTGCTGTTTTATGCATTATTTTTATTTTAACTTTTTATTTGATGTTTTATGGCCCACCGTGGTAAGTCCATGCATAGCCATGCTGCTGTATGGATTCTTGCCCGATGGTCATTACCTATTGGATAGCCATGTTGCTGCCACTTTAGTGAGACCAGTCATAGCCGTATGCTGCTGTTGGTCATATACTGGTGGATTTTATATAGTTAGCTATGTGCTGTCTTATGCATTATTTTTATTTTAACTTCTCACTTGATGTTTTATGGTCCCATGGCCCACCGTGGTAAGCCCATGCATAGCCATGCTGCTGTATGGATTCTTGCCCGGGGGGTCATTACCTATTGGATATCCATGTTGCTGTCATCCTAGTGCGCCCCGATTATGGCCATGATGCTATTTGGGCATATACTGGTGGATTGTTTTTATATATGTTTTTTTTTTAACTTTTCAACATTTTAATTTTTGGTTGCATCCGATTAAATTTGTTTTATAATTTAATACCTTTTAATATTATACAGATTATCCTGCAACGTGTGGTATATGCTATATCTTGTCTGTTTGGTTACTCCTATAATTTTATACTCGAATTAAGATTTTAGCTATGTTATAGGATAAATCCTTAAACTAGTATGTTGCATCCTATCTGTGTTGTTTTTATCGCTTTTTATGTGATCTTGTGGTTTTATTTTAAATTTGTTTATTTGTCTCTGTGTTTGGGACAGTGCGCCCTGCTAAACTGGTATCTAAGACCTTGTGGCCTCTGGCGGCGATGCGTCCTCTCCCTTAGCCAGCGCCGCGCGAGTTCGGCCCACCCTTTCACTTTTATGCAGCCTTAAATTATCTAATATTTTATAATGCTTTACATTGTTTGCATCCACGGTGGTCTATAAATTCGGTCGATCACAATAATTATCTGAATTTTATCATCAGCTTTGATATATGCTTATGTGTCCGGGGCTAGTTAATCTAATATACAATACAATACAATTTCAACTACCGCCGACTCAAACAGCCATTATAAAATCTCAAGATATAAAACACAGACCACTGGCGCCGGTCCCATCGAATTTTATGTATCTGGTGGTGATTCAGACTATATTGATCTCAGCAATTTTTATCTTTTATATCAAACGCCGTGTGCTTAATGGGGATGGCGCTAATATTGCTGATAATGCCGCTGTGGGGCCAAAAAATTTATTGCTATACTCGTTATGGAGTCAAATAGATCTATCGCTCAATGATCAACAGGTGACATCATCTAGCAACACCTACGCCTATCGAGCTTATTTAAAAACACTGTTGTCTCATGGTAGCGATGCTAAACAAACCCATCTTCAATTATCGATGTGGAAAAAAGACACCTTGGGACACATGGATGCGGCAGCCAATAATAATCATGGCTTACAGAGCCGTACCACAGCGATCGCCGCCAGTCGCTCCACAGAGTTAATTGGACGATTACATCTAGACGTGTGTCAACAAGAAAAACTACTTATGAATGATGTTAGCTTAAAACTACGGCTCATCCGAAACTCAGATGAATTTTGTCTTCATGCCGGGGCAGCGACTGGGTTTAAAATTAATTTACAAGATGTGAGTTTTTTGTAAAAAAAGAATTAATCCTAACATTCAGATGGCACATCTTCAAACGCTCCAAAAAGAAAATGCCAAATATCCTCTAAAGAGAGGTGTTATCAAAATATTTGCCATACCCCAGGGAAACATGTAAGTCAATAAAGAAAATCTGTTTTTGGGACAATTGCCCACCCGCATTATAATAGGGCTCATCAGTAATGACGCTTTTTCATGGTCGATATGCGCTAAATCCCTTTAACTTTCAACACTTTCATATGAATTATATATGCTTACATGTGGGCGGCCGGAGTATACCGGCTAAGCCGCTAAAGCCTGATTTTGATGGACGGCGCTATGCTCGCTCTTATCTCCCTATCTTTCAAGGTTTGGATAAAGCATGGCATGATGAAGGGAATGATATCAACTATGATGAATTTGGCACCGGATACACGCTGTTTGTATTTGATCTGACGCCTGATCAGGCTGCTGACTCTGCTCGTTTGTGGACAATTTTGTGTGGTATATTTGATGTTGCGATGTAGAGGCGTTTTGTTTGAAGATATTATTCATTATCTTTGTACTCCATTTAATGATGTACTTGTATATAGTATTGTACAAAACTATTTTCCCAGGCTTCCGTTTGCGATTTGATTGTATCTTATAAAGCATGCGTTTTGATTTTGTGTTGTATTCATTTGATTGTTGTATGCTATCCATATCGGATGTTTTTATAATTATGTCTCAAGAAGATGTAACCATGCGCGTCACTCCTCACAATTCGCGATGGTGGCAGTTGTTTGGTCGTGAAGTATCTAAGGGGTGAAATTGTATTTGGATGTCAAATGGTGATCATTTTTATGGTCGTCATCACTTCTATATATAATCTCACTGTGGGTCACAAAGACACCAATTTATGGATTGCCTTATTGGGTTCTTGTCTAGGATATATTTTACCTAACCCATCTATCGCACCCGCTGAAAAAATAACTTGATTTTTTGTGTATATATCATTTTTTTAAAAATCGTGTTTAAATTTATATATGGTATGCAGGCTGATGCAATGTGGATGCCTAAAATAAATGCATGTTTAGACTTGTTTGTATGCTGATCAAATGGCTGATACAATGTTTCTTGATAAACGTGTTTAGACTTGTATGAGGTATGTTGGCTGATGTAATGTTTCTTGTTGAAATATCATGGACAACAGATTTAAACGTGTTTAGACTTGCTTTTCGTAGACTCCGCGAAGTGACTCTAGCATTGTATATAAAAGGCTCTCTGACATACCCTCCAGTATAAAAAGCCACTTGTTACT
This sequence comes from Oncomelania hupensis, assembly GCA_036898135.1. NCBI lineage: Eukaryota > Metazoa > Mollusca > Gastropoda > Littorinimorpha > Pomatiopsidae > Oncomelania > Oncomelania hupensis. The sequence goes on from CM072515.1 coordinate 80,686,025, forward strand.
CACTTTGCTACCATGTCTTCAGCTATTCAAAGATCTGTTAGTGGTGAAAAATTATTTCCTTTGGGAAATAGTCTCTTTGCTTGTGTTACTACGTTTAATGAACAGGTGTTTATTCATATCCGTGCTTTTGTGCCCGGACTCAAAACCGAATCCTCTTCCGAAAAAGAAGAAAAAACTTTAGACTTACCTCTTTATCCAACTAGACGGGGAATCACTTTGACGCCTGCTGCTTTCGACAAATTGTTGATTCACACCTCTGAACTCTTAAATATAATTCATGAGAAAGAAACAACAAAAACTACCACTGTGCTTAATAATCAACAGCATCAGCGAATAAACTCTGCTCTTCAAAAGCCTATGTATTCACCCTCTACATCCAAGAGATTGCCGTTGGATAGCCAATATCCGTTCCAAAAGTTGTCTGAATACAACTAAACAAAAGTGACATTTTTTGATTTATGTGAAAAGCTGTTGCAACTTTTAAAAAAAGTGACATTTTCTTCAAAAGTTGTCTGAATACAACTAAACAAAAAAGTGACATTTTTCGATTTATGTGAAAAAAAAGTGACATTTTTATATTGTGTATATTGTATATATTGTGTATATATTTAAGTGTGTGCGGTTGGTATAATACATTTTCTTTCATTATCAATATGGATAGTGATGCTGTCAAAACTTTTTTTGATAAAATATGTCAAAAAGTTGATGAATATGCTTTGTCTAAATGTCATGGATGCAGAATTAACCATCCATCGCAGCGCCAACATTCGTGTTGTATGTATACACAACAAGAAGCTATAATAAATTTTACTCATAAGATTTTGTCTACATGTTTAAAACAAGAGTTGGTTGATGTTTTCACCCCAATTATCATTACACATTTGCTTAAAGCTAACTGGGAAAAAGAGAGAGCGCAAGAGAGAGAGAGAGTGAGAGAGAGGTTACCGCGTCTGTGGCATGCTTATAAAGATTTGCCAAAGAGAGAGAGAAGAGAGAGAGGGGCATCACCATCATTATACTGGCCCAAGATCAGTATACTCTTTTTTAACATCACACTTCCCCCCACATTCACAAGGCTATGAGACTCTCTTTTATCTTTATATACAAGGCAGCCTATAGCTGTATACGTTTTTGGCTAAATCAACACTAAAACTATAAAAAACAATTATACTGAAGAAAAAAATTGTTGACCAATAACTTATTCATTGTTGAGTATAAACAAAACAGACCCCCCTACCAAGACCACACGTGATATAAATAGATGTAGTGGTCTGCACGCACGCCCGCGCACGCCTGCCCCACCCGCGCACGCCCCGCGCACGCCCCCTGCGCACGCCGGACCGCTGCCGGCCGCTCGCTCCGCGCTCCGCCATTAAATAAAATGCCGCAACAACAACAAACAAACAAATGCCGCCATTACCCACAAACAAAATGCCGCACCAGTGATATAATATACCACAGCAGCGATGACGGTAGCCAATGATCCTGACCTCACATACCCTCATATGACGGCAGCCTATGACGTCAGCCTATGACGTCAGCCAGCCGTGTCAGCTGCATCAAAAAAAAAACCCACCCTCTAAAGCAGAACGGTAGCCAATGATCCTGACCTCACATACCCTCATATGACGGCAGCCTATGACGTCAGCCTATGACGTCAGCCAGCCGTGTCAGCTGCATAAAAAAAAAACCCACCCTCTAAAGCAGAGTTATACTACTACTTATGCGTGTGTGTCTAAAATCACTATTGTGTAAATAGCCCATAAATAAAATAATAATAATAATAATAATAATAATAATAATAATAATAATAATAATAATAATAATAATAATAATGTTCGTCATTTGTAAGGCGCCTTAGTCTAAGGATCAAGGCGTGCAAGGGGTTGGGAGAATGGGAAGACAAGACAGACAAAACTGGACAAAAGATACATAATATACATAATTATGTACAAAATACAGTTGAACAACTATGAAAAACACAAGCACGCACACCTGCTTACACTCTCTTGTAAATGATTAATTGAAATATTCCATAAAGAGGTATGTTTTCAACTGTGATTTAAAAGAGGAAATGGAGGAAGCATGTCTAATGTTGTATGGAAGGGAATTCCAGAGTTGAGGACCAAAGACAGGTAAAAAAAAAAAAGGTAAAGGTAGTCCCATAGCCTTGTGGCCGTAGGGGAGCGTGATGTTGGAGATCACACTTATCTTGGGCCAGCGTAATGAGGGTGATGCCCAACTCTCTCCCTCGCTGCTTTACCTTCCCCACCCTCAAGAGAGTAGGTACTCAATCACAGTTGAGTCAACTGGGGGCGTTGTTGTTTGTCGCTTCACACCTTAGCGGTCACCCATCCAAGTGCTAACCGCACCGGACGGTGCTTCACTTTCGACACAGTAGCGAGTGCTCCAACCACTGCACTATCCGACACCCCAAAGACAGGTAGAGAGCGGTAACCATGCGATTGTCTGTTGAAGCGGTTCTGTCTAAGAAGACGTGTGTCAGCAGATGATCGCAGGGCTCGAGAAGGGGTGTATATGGATAAAATATCAGAAGTATAAGCAGGAGCTGTGCCTGTAAAAACAGAGAAACAAAGGCAAGCTATCTTGTATTTTATGCGTTCAGCAACTGGTAGCCAATGGAGTCTGTGTAGCGAAGGAGTAATGTGTTCACGGAGGTTTGAACGGAAAATAATGCGTGCAGCAAAGTTTTGAACTTTCTGTAGGGGATCAAGTGCAGAGTGGGGTAAGCCAGCCAAGAGTGAATTGCAGTAATCCAATCTAGGTAGGATGCATGATGTAACTAAGGTTTTAGTTGCTTCAACAGTAAGATAGCGACGGATGGAACTTATTCTCTTTAGTTCAAAGAAACACTGTCTACAAACTTTACTAATGTGTTCTTTCATGTCAAGAGAAGAATCAAAAATATCTCCAAGATTCCTGGCACTCTCAGAAAAAGGTATGCTACTGGAGCAAACAGTGACAGCTGATGGCAGATCAGAGGAGGAACATTAGCCAGAGAACAGAAGAGCTTCGGTCTTGTCGTCATTTAACTAAAGTCTATTGTCTGTCATCCACTGTTTGATGTCAGTCGTGCAGTCTTGAAATGATTGAGTCAAGGTGTCGATGTCAGCAGGATCGCAAGTACCTTCAAATTGTGTGTCATCTGCAAAAAGAAAATGGTCGACGGGATGTTGTTGAATGACAGAAGACAAGGGAGAAGTATAGAGAACAAACAAGACAGGCCCCAGTACTGAGCCTTGCGGGGCACCATATAGTAAGGGAGTTTTGCTAGACTGGAAGCCATTTACAGAAACATATTGTGAACGGTCATTCAGGTATATTGTGAACCACTGAAGAGCAGTGGAGCAGATGCCAAACTGAGACCCAAGCCGAGAGATGAGAACATCATGGTCTATGGTATCAAATGCAGCATAGTTATCGAGCAAAAGGAGAACCGAAAGCTTATTTTGGTCTAGAGATGAAAGAATGTCACTGGCGACACGTAACAGAACAGTTTCGGTGCTGTGTTCAGCTCTGTATGCTGACTGAAGTGGGTTAAAGAAATTGTTGTGTTCTAAGTGCATCAGAAGTTGTTTTAGCACCACCTTTTCTAGAATTTTGGACACAAATGGCAAATTTGACACCGGTCTAAAGT